>JACWFN010000090.1:0-78345 GCA_019775635.1 Cladosporium sp. VS III D KN 1
ATGGCTGCCGCTGAGATGCTGTCCGCAGACTTCCGAGTAACGACTGTACATGTAAACCGCCGCTGATGACGTGACGCGGGATCAGTCGATGCCCCTGGGTTTTGAAGAGGTAGATACAGAGAGTCCTCGTCCCAGACGGACTGTATAATTTGACAGTCATACCATGGCTTGCTGAATAGATGAACTAGGCTAATGAGCAAGAATCTGGAATTACACATTACAATTAGAACACTACTTTTAATTACCCCCATTATTTGGACAAAACCCATCTCTTCGATTCACCTCAATCCTCATGAGCATTTCCAGCCTTCTCAATCGTCCAATTGACCAGCGCCTTGATGTTCTCACCCTCGCAAAACTCCGGCAGCGGATGCTTCGGATCACCCTTATGCTCCAGCGCCTTGGCAACGCAAATACTCACATTGGCCATGTCCTTCACGTCAGCGAGCAGCGTGACCCAGCCCACGACATCGAGCACTTTCAGCGTGACCGAAGCCACTTTCTTCACCATCTTGGGGTACCAATGGCGGATGAACTTCCCGACCTTGCTATCGATGATGTTTCTCCAGACCCAGGAATTTTTGATGCCGTTGTAGCAGTTTTCGAAGACGCCGGCGACTTTGCCCCAGAAACCGCCTTGTTTGCCGGCCTTTTTGAAAAGGCTGAGGAATTTCTTCCACGCTTTCTTGATGGCGTCCCAGAGTTTCTTGAAGGGTTTCATGATCTCTTCCCAGGCCTGCGATGGAAGTTGTTAGCGGGTCCGAAACGTGCATGGTCGGAATCTTTTTCCAACTCTCTCGCTCGAAGGAAGGTAGGGGATCGGAGCCTTCTCGCACTCACCTTGTTAAACATTTCCCAAGCCTTGCAAACCCCATCCCAGACAGACTTGAACCCCTTCTTAACCTTTCCCCAGAACTTCGTGACCTTCTTGCCTTGGCCCTCGCTAGCTTCCTCCATCGCACCGTCTACAGCGCCCTCTAGCGAGCTCGAGGCCTTATTCATTTCGTCAACACTAGGAAGGTCTTTACTCTCCCAGCCAGGCTTGCCGTCGACAGGTTTGTGATCCTGGAAGCCGTGTTCTCGTTCGTTGAAAGCGTCCGGATGATTGCCTAGCCCCTTATCTCTGCAAGCCATCGGATCAAGGCCGCGCATTAGACAACCGGCGTGGAAATCGAAATCCGCATAAGGTCCTGGTTTACCTGGCTTTGAAGGACCACCAGCTGAATTCTTAGGAGGTTCTTGACCCGGTGGCGGCCACTTAGGCAGCCGGCTTCCTCCATCACCGGGTGGCCGTGGCCGACCCTCATAGGGATCGATGGGGCCTTTTGGTTGAGACTGTGATTCTGGCGGCGGCCACTTAGACAGCCCATCCTCTCTGCTAACACCTGTCCGGGGCTGACCTTCGCTAGGATTTGTGCCCCCTTTCGGTTGTGGACTCGTCGATCCGGGACTTAAATCTCCAGCCGGCGGTGGTCTAGATTGTGAAGAGTCACCATTCCACTTAGGATCTTTAAAGATTGGATCGCCAGGCGTTGGGTTATTCGGAGGATTACCGCCATTGACAGATTCTTTGGGGTTCGGCTTTGACCATGGATGGTCTGGATTCCCAAAAGGGTTCTGCTTGGGGCCACTCTTTGGGGGCTCTTTTGATTCCGAAGGTGGCTTATTCCAGTCCTTGGGTGCAGGAGCATTGTTCGGGTTGTTCCCGGGAAATGGATTCGTATTTGGGCCTGGTCTCTCAAAAGGATTCTTAGGGTCAACTCTGTCATATGGATTGTATGGATTGTGAGTATCTGGCTTAGAAGAATCTGGCTTGGGAGAATCTGGCTTGGGCGAATCTGGCTTGGGCGCCTGCCCGTTTCTGGGCGGTTGCCCGTTGCTAGACGGCGTCTTCGCTCTTGCATCTTCGGCCGCCTTCTCAGCCTGTTTGCTCACTTCCTCAGCTTTATTGAAGTCGTCAGCAGCCTTCTTAGCGTCAGCGGCTTCTTTTTGAGCCTTCTGAGATGCTTTCGCGTTTTCGGCTTTCTTGACCTCTTCAGCTTTTCTGGCCTCCTCAACATTTTTTGCGTCATTGGATTTCTCCGCTTCTACCCTCTTTCGTTCTGATTCTTGGAGCTCGTTCTCTCGTTGGGCCTTGTCCCGGCTTGCTCGCTCGAATTTTTCTAGTTCGCGAAGATATTCTCTTTCCTTGCGCCTGGCTTCCTCGGCTGTTCTTGCTGCTTCATCTTCCAATTCTTCAACCGAAGAGCTTGATCCCGAACTTGATTCTGAAAAGCCTGATCCCGAAGAGCCGGATCCTGCAGGATTCGAAGCATCGCCGCCCGGCTTTGGCGCTGATTGCGGGTCCTTCGGTGGATTGTCATTTGGCCGTTGATTGCCTTCAGCCGGCGGAGGCCTAGACTCTCCGGGGTTGGGACTGTCAGCTTGAGTATCTACATGATGTGGCGGCAGATCTAGCGGAGGTTCCGCGAAATTGATCTCCAACGGCGGTCCTTTGGACGGTCTCCATGGAGGAGTATCAGGTGGCTTTGGAATTTGTTCTGGTGTGATAGGTGTGCCGTGAGTGGTGAGAATATCCGACAGCGTGCCAGGCTTCAGGATATTGGGCGTTTCTCCCACGGTGGGAGATCCAGGGGGTGTGGCGATGTTGACTCCGGATAATTTTGGCTGATGGGTAGTCTTGTATATCTTGTCACCGATATACCACACCAAGCCGCCACCTGGAAATGCAGCAAGGATTCCGAGGTATTTGTGTTTCTTCTTCTTCTTGTCCACATCATTCTGGTCGTCACCGCCATCGCCATCGTCACGACGTTCCAGGTTATCTGCCGTGTATACGTAGGTTGATACGCTGCTGGTATTCGCGCTCGCAGTATCGAGTTTGCCATTCGACCAGTAAGAAGAAGCATCATTGCCGTATTGGTGCCAAGAAGAGTCCTTTGCCGCATTTTCGAACGAAGACTGGCTTGAAAATTGGTAGAAATTGACCAGTACCAAACTGTTGATAACTGTCTCGTTAGAAGCGACTGGAACGGCGCCAACGCGATATTGGTCTAAAATGTAGAACAGCCCTAGGGCCAGTTTACGAATGTGCATGACTGCGGCGAGAAAGTAGATATCGCGAGATGAGGACGTCGACTCTACTCGCAGAGCTCTCGCTGGCTGGAGATGGTGAACTTGAGGTTTTGTCTCTATCAGCGAGCGTAGCCGTTTTCATCGTAAGCGATAGAATGCACCGCACCAAGCAGCATTAGGTCATGCCATGGGAAAGAGGATGTCACAATTTGGACTCCCAGATCGAGTTTTGTCCGTGTCTTCAAGTCTTGAACTTGACTTCCCCTCAATGCAGGTTCCCCTCAATGCAGGATGCCATAGCTTCCTTGAGTACCTACCTGTGAGCCATGCGTGGAGACAGCGACCGCAGATCTAGTCCCTATAGCCTAGCTAATCATCGCTTCTCGATTAACAAGAAGTCAACGTGTGCTGATAATCACCAGAAGATCATTTGTAGAACAATCTTGTGGACAAGATGTAGTGGGGAGCATGCATCAATCTTGCATGGAAAGCATGGGTGCGAGCGTGCAAATCGCACATCGAGACATGGGATGCAGACCGTGGATATTACCTTTACCATCTCGAATGTGGACCTGGTCCTGAGTTCATTTCAGAGGTTCCTGATGTGTTCGACAAGATGATAGCCGACCTCGCGGCGTGTCAACCACACAGTCGGAGGATGGAGCCTGGGACTCGAGAGCAATCACTGGCGGGAGGTCTGACCTGCACAAACCACTGATCCAACATGATATGTAGACCTTGATGCGAATTCATGTCGTCCCAGCAGACTTCCATGGCCGTCGTTGAGCGTGCCTTGTGCACATAGCTCCCTCCCAAGCTCAAGCCAATGCTCCGCTTGGTTCCTGAAAGCTCGGAGCACGAGTACCCTTGGTTCCAGTCCGCTCCTCGCCTGTCGAACAAATATGACGCCCAGGGGTCGTAGCTTGGATGTTCATGGTTGGCTCTTATCGGCACCGAGTATACCGGATGGTGTGCGTGAATAAAGGGATGGTGAAGGCGGACCAACGTCAAGAGGTGAGGTCGGCTGCAGATCGGACAGGAAAGGAACGCACGGCTTGCGGCTTGCGATGAACAGGAGACCGTGCTCCAGCCGAACGTCCTTAAACACCATCGTCACTCGTCACGAGAGCACGTGAGGTTGTCTTACATATCTCGAAAGAAAGTATGAGCAACCCAATTGCGCCGGAAGTCGGCTCTATGATTTGGGGTGGAGGTTGTGTTGCCCATGATTCGCAAGCCGATCCAACGCGTGGTCAAGCATACGACGTCTTCATGGCTGCGTGAAGATCATGCTCATGCGGTTCAAGGAGACCGTTCCGCACTCAAAGACTGAGAATGCACATCGTCTATCCAAAATATTCGCCGGATCTATGGCATGTCGGCAGATGACAGCCGAGAAATAGGTGCAGGTACTAAATCCGGCGACAAGGAGAACAATACTGTTTGGACTTGCACACGTGTACCGGATCGCTGCTATCCGAAAGTCGCACCCAGATGGGCACGCTGGACAGCAGATGGCAGAGCACTGCGAGAAAAACAGTACGCGCGGCCAGCAGGTATCTTGTTTCGTCGTTTGCGAAATGCAGCCAACCGGCCGGAAGCGCGGAATCCAACTCATTTTGGGTACGCTGCGCTGCATGCACTCTGCAGAAATTCGCATTCGCAAAACACAAGTACATTCGTATTGGTAAGGAAGTTCTGAGACCAGGCGCATACATGTAAGCTCGGCAATGGTATACATGCTGGTAGTGGAAGGCCCATTTGTGCCATGCCAGTCCAGGTTGAAGGAGTCTCACAGTCCTCACCAACTATTCCTGTATCTTGACTTTGTGCAGATCTGTCTCGACTTCGAACAAGCTCAGCTACGCCACACGTCGCGTCCTCGTACTCGCTGTACCAGAGTCAAGAAACGACGCAGCCAATGAGGTGGCTTGGTGTGAGGAAAGCGGGGCGATACCATTGCCATGCTTCGTCGGGACCCTTGCTGCATTTCCGAATGTGGTGTGACAAATGCCATGTAGCATAGCAGTTCGGCGTGAGGTGTGGGTGGGCGTGGTCGTACTTGGATGCTTGTCTCGCTGCGCTGCATGCCGCCTGCCTCCGATATACCTACCGCAGCCTCGGTGCTTCTTATCCCTCTGTTCGCTTACTCTCTCACTCGTCCCATGAGCACAGGTGAACGCGACCGCGCCATGACATGCGCTTCGTCTTCACTATTGCACACTTGAAGTGACCTCACCCTCTCACAAGCTTGCAGTACGCATCTGCAACAGCGTGCTTCTAGTCGTTTCGCCACACCCACACAACCGAGACAACACCTCGAAACCTACCTCTCCACCACAGCAACCACTCAGTCAGATCAGAAGTAAGCAATAATTTATCCAATTCAGCTCGCGACCCAAAACTGACCATTCTGCCTCCACAGTGGCCGGCCAACCCGCCAACCAACCCCCAGCCCTCAACGGCGTCCTGGTAACCTTCCTCGTTATTGTCGGCGCAGGTTTCGCAGTCCTCATCTGCTTCGCTGTATCGCATCGCTTCATGAGCGCTCGCCAACGCAACGCCACCGATGAAGCTGGCATCGATGGTCAAGTCGGCGACCTTTCGCAAGCGGCATACATGTCGCAGGTGCGCGACCGCAATCGCCAGGACTTGCTGCACAAGTATGGCTGGAAGTATGAACTGCGGCCCGTGACGCAGGATATCGAGTCCAGAGCCGGCAGTCAGAGCCATTATTGAGCGAACTCCACGAGATTCCGCCACTACATGAAAGCACATGCGACCGTGCGGATAAACATCAGCATAATGTGTGAATGGTGGTTTTTACACCAATGGCATGCACACGATCACCCACGACATCATGAGAACCACGACGAGCACACGAATGCACCTCAAACATACCCATCATCATAATCGAATCAACGAAACCTGGCTCGGACTTGCCTTGATTCCAGAATCAAGGTTATCTCGGAACCGCCACCCTTCACATGCGATTGATATCAAGACTGCATCAATCAAAGCTCGATTAAACCTTCGACTGAAATCGCACAGCTCGGTTAGCACATATCCTTGAAAGCCGGTCATTCATCACAGCCTACGACATACGTTTCCATCCTCAAAAAACACGCAACGCGCTCAGGAAACCCAGACTTCACGTTCTGTTCGCGACGTGGCTGCGCTACAACGTCGAGGTAAACCATCCGCGCACGTTCGGTAGGATTGTTCCACATCATCACGAGAAGTTCATCTCTCCCGCAAACAAATCTTACTCGAGACGAAGAGGGTGTGCTCATTAATGTAATGTTCGAGCATTACGCGTGGAAAGCAGAAAGAGCAGGAGAAGAGAACCTGAAGGAGACAGGCGAGAATGGACATTCGCAAGATACGAAAGCGCATCGGAACGCATATCATGCTCTACAAGCCGCATGTTAGCGAAGCATCCAGCGTACATCACAACCTGAGCAGGCGAGGTGAGGTGAACGATGTCGCAGGAAGCCGCACCAAAGGCCTGTGAGGGATGAAGGGAAGGAGTTGAACTCGATTTGGAACGACGAGATGCCCTAATGAAACCAAGTTGTAAATCAATTTCACCGCCGATCGTAAAGTTTTCGAACCCACATGTTCCACGTCAAAGAATGTGAAGGAGTGCAGTTGACGTCTGACATCTGACCCACTTTTCTGTGACGCTAAAGAACGGGAACCGTGATCAGCGTCTTGGAGAAGTGAAATTGACCTCCGTAGAATCCGATACGCTCCCTCCCATCGCAGAACATATACAAACAACAAATGATCGACACAGGAATTTATCATGGAACGATAAGCAAATACGAAAAAAAAGATATATATAGAAAAACCCGGGTATCGACAGCAAAATTTGTGCAAAAACCCGCACTTCCCATCCAAAGTAGAAAATCGCCTAGAACGCCCAACTGACATCAAATCGTGCGATCAACCAAAATCATGTCAGTCTTGATCATGACAGCTGCCAAGACTAAGCAGCAGTCTCTACAACCTTACAGCCCTCTCCAACCATCTTCGTGATCTCCTCGTTCTTGTGCGGCAGCAAGCCCAAAGCGTAGGCAACGTCGTTCCACTGCCTCTCGCTCTCGGCCCTCGCGAGACGAGGAGCCAGCTTGCTGGCGAGTTGTTTGGCGTGCTTGTCCTGTAATCTTTATCAGTATAATGTATGGTAATCGAACCCGGGATGAGAATGCTCACCTTCTCAATGAACGACGCAAGGAACTTGATGATCTTCCTAAAGCGGTCCTCATCCAAAGCCTCGTCCGAGGAAAGCAGACTGAACATATCGACGAAGTGGTTGTAGACAGCGTTGTCCTTGCCCGCCAGCTCGGCGAAGAACATCCTGCTCATCTCGCGGATCTTGTCGTCGTCGTCTTCGACGCACTTGGCCATCTCACCTAGCTGGCCCTTGACCTTTACCTGACCAGCCAAGATGAGGAACGTGAGAGTCATCAAGCACGTGCGCTTGACTTGCAAGCTCTGGTCGCTGAGGCGCGTGTACAGGAAATCGGTGTTCTCGTCGATCAAGTGGTTGAAGCAGACGGCCATGTCGCCGAGAGCGACGACGAGATTGCTGCGGGTGTTGGCGTAGGGCGAGCGCTCCATGATGGTGATGAGGAGGCCAAGGTTGGCTTCGCAGTACTCTGAGCTGACGCACATGAGCTTTGCCATGCAGAGGGCGGCTTGGGCCTGGAGCTCTGCGTTGGGGTAGGAGGTGTTGTTGCTGCAGATTTCTTTGACCAAGGGGCCGAAGTTGGTCAGCAGGGATGTTTGGCCGTACAGGAGCTCGCGCTCGCGGATATGCGCCAGGGCATCGGTGAAGTCATCTTCTGTCGTGCCGCCGATGAGGTCCATTTCGTCTTGTTCTTCCTCTGGCTCGGACTTCTGGCCCTTCTTTCCAGTGGTCTTAACACCAGACTTGTCGGCCGGAGATGCACCAGCTGACTTCTCTTTTTCTGCCTTTCGGCGCTTGAAGTCTTGTTCGATGAGTTCGAGGTGGACGATTTGCTTCAAGGCAACGTGGCCGACAACGAATAGAAGCTGCGAGAGTGCCAGTGCAGACTGTCCGCTCTCCTCCTCCGCAGGTTGCTCTTCCTCGACGGCCTCCTCTGTTTGCTCTGGCTCGGGTGGAGGACTTGGCATATCGCTCATCTCCACATCACCATCCACATCCATTTGGCTGTCGTCGTCGACCTCAGTCTTTTGCTGCTCTGGTTGCTTACTTGTCTTGGGCTTAGTGGCAAAGACGAACTTGGTCTTGCGTCTGATCACCTCCGAGCAGAGAACGTCGGGGTGCTTGCTGAGGGCATAGATAGCACCAACGACCTGCTCAGCAAGGCCGTACCAGTCCTTGCTCTCACTCTCGACGTCGATCAAGGCGGCCAGTCGTACAAGTACAGCATGGTCATTAGGCAGTCTCATGTTGGGCTTGCCTTCAGTACCCTTGGTGGTCTTGTTGTTGGTCATGCGCATAAGAGCAATGCATGTGTATCGCGCAAGAACAAGGTCTTTGCGGCCAATAGCACCCAGTCCGATCCTGAGACAGGTCTCCATTTCTCTGACGATGATTTCCTGGTCCGCCAGGGCAAGCATGCCAAGAATGATGATAGCGCCTCGTCGCTGCTGCTTCGAGATTGCGCGCTTCTGAACACCATATACTTGCCACAGCTTGTCAATAACAAGTGCGTTGATGGCCTTCTCTTTCATCATGGTGGCGAGAAGCTGCTCCAAGCTGGTGAGCTCCGCAGGTGATGCGCCGAATGTCAAACTGATCATGTTTCGCGCGACATAGTTGGCGGCATCGTTGGCTGAGAAGTTGTCCGGCGCGTGGAAAAATAGTCCCTTGTAGCACTCGATCAGATGTGTTTGCACGCCCTTGCCTTCGTCGGAATTACCCTTGGTCCAAATCAAGCGAAGCATACGGCGGATGCCCGATTTGGCAGCCTCAATGCTGTATGCATCTGCAACGACGAGGAAATCCATTGCTTCGATGACTTCGCTCTTGTTCTTGGAGGCGAGCAGCTGATTGACATGGGGACCCGCTTCTTGCAGAGTCTCTATGAATTTCAGAGCCTCGATGTAGTAGCGACGTGTGAGTTGCAACTTGCTGAGGGCTTCGGCGGTCGCTGCATCTTCTTGAGCCTTCTGGAAAGCTGCCATCTGCTGTTCTTCTGTCATCGGAGGCGCGTCTTCTGGCATTTGTGTAGCATCGTCTAAAAGTGCTTCATCAACTGTTTTCTCGCCCTCCGCGTGCTCAGTCAGCCCTGTCTCCGCTGGTGGTTTGATAGCGTTCAATTCGCTCTCGCATGCCTCCAATCGCTCGTTCCATTCTGTGTAGTTGAGAAGACCTCCGTGCATCACAGAGAACGGGTGGGTAGAGACCAGTCGACCAAGCAGCTTCATGGCGTTGCGCCTCACGTTGCTACTCTTGTCCTCCAAGCTGCGGGTAGCGAGCTCGGCTGCTGTCTGTCGGCGCTTCGGGTATTTGGTTTCCAGATCACAGAGTTTCGTGAACACTTGCAGAGCACGGCATCGGCAGTAGGGGTTCACGTCAAGGAAACGTTCTTCCAGAACATCAAAGAACGCATTGATCTGGCCCTTGTGGTTCTCAGTGCGGTCGCCCTCTTCCACCTTGCTAAGCATGGCAATCAGGTTGCCGCATACTTCAATGATGGCACATCGAAGAGTGTAGTTCTCGCTCTCCAGCAATTTAGCAAGGTATGTTACTTGCTTCTGGACGACTCGAGGTGCGAGCTCACTTAACCGTGCAATGAAGGTAGAAACGGACTTGGGTCCTTTGGTGTCGTTCGCTGCAAACTCCTTGTTCGAAAGCTCCTTCATGACCTCCTCAGCCAGTTGTGCGTAGTCGTACTGCTCGGCCAGAATATTAAGGAACTCAGCCATCGGCTCTGCAAGGTGCTCGAAGTAGGTCAAGTTCTGCATGACACTTGTCTGAGCGCCATAGGCGTGTCCGTGGTGCTTGACGGCGATGCAGAGCACTTTGAACACGTGCATTCTGATGCTCATGTTCTTGACCCTAGCTTCACTCTCCAGTAATAGGTATACTGGTCGGGTGAACAAGCCGATGAAAGTGTCCCTCTCGCTCGTGGTAACGAAAATCTTGGCCAATTTCAGCTTCATGACCTTTGCCATGGTCTCCATTGCGATTTGAAGCTGAACGGACGGATCCCAGCTGCCATCTTTCTGTGCTGCCTTGCTCTTTGGTCCCTTCTTTCCACGCCCGGCTGCTGCTGCCGCAGGCTTCTCAGCACTCTTAGTCTCTATTGCCGAGATGCACCATTGTAGCAAGAACGCAAATGTCTCCAGGACTTGCTTGTGGTGGGCGGTTTCTGTTTCTCCATCTTGCTCTTCATGGTGTATTGTCTCGGCCTCGGCACCAAGACCAGAAAGGATGAGTTCGAGTAGTTTGCTGAGGGAAGTCGCGGGAATGAACGAGGCCTGCCTAGAGCGCGCAAAAAGCTCGCAATCAGTGGGTTTTCTCTGAGAGGACCGCTGGTCCTGGGAAACGTTGGGCGCGCACTTAAGGAGGAATTGCAGGCTGTCAAGGAGACTGGCCTGAAGTACTGCTTCCGGGTTCTCACCGATCGCCTCGGCTATAGGATTGAGCACGCTGTTGATCAGACCTGGAGTGAAAGCGTCTGGGTCATTCTCGCAGTCGAGGAGTGCTGTGTCGGCTTCCGGTGTTGGTATGGACTGCGGATCGTCAATGTATGCCTTCAGCGCAGCATTGACGTCGAATTCGCCAGAGTCGCCCATGTTGGCGGATGTGATGCGCGAGGGTGCGCAGTGTTATGTCGGTGTGTCGTCTCGCTGGTAAGTTGCCCAAATCTTTGTTTGTTGACGCAGCCGGGGCGTTGTTTTGACGCGGGGCAGGCGCGTTTTGCACGACTTCCGCAGCAGCAATCGGTAATTGATCGACTACTGCCTGTGACAGCTCTCTAATCCTTCTACATTCTGCACTTGCTCACTGACAAGACTGCAACCTGGTGAGCCTGCACCAGAACTGGCAAGGTGTTCAACATGGCCACCACTCTGAAGAGGTCACGAGACCCGGTCCCACATCACGACCGGACTGGGCACGGCGACAGCACTGAGGACGAGGAACCACAGGAAATGGAAGAGAGCAGAGGACCACTTGAGGAGAGCGGCTTTACTATCTCAGATGGCGAGGAAGAGGAAGAAGAGATCGACGATCTGGTGCTTGAGGACATGGAGCGCTTCGAAGCCAGCTTCAAGAACATCACACAGCGATACCGCCTGATCAACCGCATCGGCGAGGGAACATTCTCCACAGTCTACAAAGCCGAGGATCTCCTTTATGAACACTACAAGAATGAATGGGATATGGATCCACTGGACGACAAGCCCAACAGCAAACCCAATGGCAAGCCCAAGCCTCACTACGTTGCCATCAAGAAAATTTACGTGACCTCGTCACCACTGCGCATATTGAACGAACTCGACCTTTTGCATGATTTGCGGAATTCACTCAATGTCTGTCCTCTGATTACGTCCTTCCGGCACCAGGACCAAGTCATCGCTGTGTTGCCCTTCTTCCAGCACAAAGATTTCCGGGATTACTACCGCGACATGACCATCTCGGACATGCGGGTTTACTTTCACAGTCTGTTCACTGCGCTCAGATCTGTGCATGAGACAGGCATCATTCACCGCGACATCAAGCCTACCAACTTCCTCTACTCGCCAGCACAACAGCGTGGTGTGCTCGTAGACTTCGGTCTTGCTGAGAGAGAGGGCACCGACTCAAGTCACTGTGCTTGTGAGTTCGAAGGCCCAGATCGACACAGGCGCATCCAGACATCTGTGTATGCCTCAACATATGCAGCAGCACAAGCAAGCGGCCAGCAACCTCGGCCTGCCTACCCTGCGAATGACCAGAGATCGTCACGCCGCGCCAACAGAGCCGGTACTCGTGGCTTCCGTGCTCCTGAAGTCCTTCTCAAATGCACGAGGCAAACATGCCTGATCGACAACTGGAGTTGCGGAGTCATACTTTTGACATTCCTGAGCAAGAGATTCCCATTCTTCCACTCTGCCGACGACATCGATGCCTTCATCGAGCTGTGCACGATCTTCGGCAAGAAACGCATGAAGGAGACTGCCCTGCTGCATGGCCAAGTTCTTCAGACGAATATTCCCACCATCGGCGACTCAGGTCACACATGGGAAAAGGTCCTGCTGTGGTGCACGAGCAGGAACAAGAAGGATGGCGCAGGTTTGTCTGCAGAAGAGCTTGAGGCTGTCGAGTTCATGAAGTGCTGTCTTGAGCTCGATCCTTCAAAGCGTATCACCGCAGATGAGGCTTTGGAGCATCCCTTCCTGGCAGATGTCATGGAACACAGCGATGCTTGAGCCCACTCGAAGCTTGAAATTGTCGGCATCTGGTCAACTATTTTCGACTTGATGGCTGGCCGGGGGAGCAGAAGGATGAGCTGCATTACATCACGCGACGAAACTGTGATGTGGAATGTTTGGCGGACCTGTACATTTATCATGATACCCATTTACGTAGTACTGCATTATGAAACACTGTCAAATAAAAGTGAATTTTGGCATCACGACCCCTGATTCGTCTGTTGTTTACTCCTTGAGAGCCTCTGGCCAAACCCCACATTTGACGCCACTTGGCGGTTGATCTCGAACAATAATAATATCTCGATGTAAGCTGTCCATATAGGACTGGTAGGCTTCGATGATGGGAGCCTGCTGTGTTGTGACACCTTGCATTTTCGGTTCTCCAACAGTAACTATCAGTTTTCAATCATAAAATCAGTGTCGTGTGATCCAAAGGTCAGAGAGCTGGGAACAACAGCTCGCACATGCTTCTCCCGCTCCCAGCACAGCAAACGTCCCACTTCAAGCGGACACGTTCAAGCGACTCCGCGCATTGACCTTCGATTGGCACTCCTACCACCGATACCACCACCTTCACCCTCCGCCATCTCCTCCTTACACGCCAACCCACATTCCGGACGACCGTTTGCACTCGACAACGATACACATCGCGTGTAGCGTCGAGCCATCCCCTCGGTCACATCCTCACACACCGCAACAATGGCCAGCCCTTACCAGGACGGCCAGCAATATGGCCAGGAGGACGGCGCACAGCAAGCAGCCCCCGCTCCTGCTCCTGCAGCTGGAGGCAAGAAGAAGAGAGCGTATGCTGGTCAGGCCTTTGATTTCGGATCTGGCGCAAACGCAGGCCAGGCCGCCGCTCCTCCAGGCGGTCAACCTGCTCCAGGCGCTGGCGCATTCGGATACCCTGGCCAACAAGCACAGCAGCCCGCCTATGGTATGCCTCAACAGCCAGCATATGGACAACCTGGCTACGTAGACCCAGCGGCGCAACAGCAGGCCCCGGCATACGGCCAGCCCGCCTATGGCCAGCCCGGTGGTGGTTATGAGGCTCCCCAGCCTGGATATGGCCAGCCAGCGGCACCGGGTATGGCTCAGCCAGGCGTTCAGGGCGTCACTCAGCAGTTTTCACAGATGGGAATGGGCGGACAACCGTCACAACAGCCCCAGACAGTCCCACAGGCTGCCCAGAGACTGAACCCTTTGATTCCTACCGACATCAGCATGCAGGGACAGCCGTTCCATGTTAGCGACCTGGACCAGCCTCCCCCTCCCATCATTTTGCCGCCGAACGTACGTGTATCGCTGGTCCTCGGACGTAAAATTGAAAGCAGACTAACAATTAAGACAGAGCTCAGTCACACCTTCACCCCACGCCAACTGCCCGCCCAAGTATGTTCGATCAACGCTTAACGCCATGCCTACGACCTCATCCCTCCTCAAAAAGAGCAAGCTGCCCTTCGCGCTCATTATCCAGCCCTACGCAACGCTTCACGATGCCGAGGACGACGTGCCTGTGCAATACGACCAGGTTATCGCTCGTTGCAGGAGATGCAGGACATACATCAACCCGTTCGCAAGTTTCCTGGATCACTCGCATAGGTGGCGCTGCAACATGTGTAACTTGACAAACGATGTTCCACAGAGCTTCGATTGGGATAGCGCAAAGCAGCAATCGGTGGATAGGTGGCAGCGTCCTGAGCTGAACTACTCAGTCAGTGAGTTCGTTGCGCCTCAGGAATACATGGTTAGAGCTCCTCAGCCTTTGATCTACCTCTTCTTGTTCGACGTGAGCTACGCTGGTGTTACGAGCGGACTTCTGGCCACTGCTGCGAGATGCATTCTGGAGAGCTTGGACAGGATTCCCAACACCGACCGCAGGACCAGACTCGGATTCATGGCAGTCGACAGCTCGCTGCACTACTTCAGCATTCCTCGCGATGGCAGCGAAAACAACGAGCCGAAGATGTTGGTTGTTAGCGACCTCGAGGAGCCTTTCCTTCCTACTCCCGAGGATCTCTTGGTCAACTTGACTGAATGCCGCGCCAACATTGAGAACTACCTCACTAAGCTCCAGGGCATGTTTGCGAACACTCAGGATAACGGTTCAGCCATGGGATCTGCTCTCAGGGCCGGCCACAAGCTTATCAGCCATGTTGGAGGCAAGGTCGTCTGCCTTTCTGCCAGCTTGCCCAACATTGGTCACGGCAAGCTTGAGATGCGCGAGGACAAGAAATTGCTCGGCACTTCTAAAGAGAACGCGCTGCTTCAAACACAAAACAGCTTCTACAAGAGCTTCGCCGTGGAGTGCAGTAAGACACAGGTTTCGATCGATATGTTCTTGTTCAGCGCACAGTACCAGGATGTGGCCAGTCTGAGCAACCTCCCCAGATACACCGGTGGTCAAACATACTTCTACCCAGCTTGGAACGCAGCAAGGACCGAGGATGCTATCAAATTCGCCACTGAGTTCAGCGACTACCTTTCTTCTGAGATTGGCCTCGAAGCTGTCCTTCGTGTCCGCACAACGACTGGTCTCAGGCCTAGCGCTTTCTACGGCAACTTCTTCAACCGTTCCAGCGATCTTTGTGCGTTCCCTGCTATGCCGCGTGACCAGGCGTACGTCGTCGAGATTGCCATCGATGAGACTGTCACCAAGGCTTTCGCTTGCTTGCAGGTCGGCGTGCTGCACACAACTTGCAACGGCGAGCGCAGGATTCGTGTCCTGACGCTCAGCATTCCTACTACACAGAACTTGGCCGAGGTCTACGCGAGCGCTGATCAGCAGGCTATCACACACTATTTCGCTCACAAGGCCGTTGAGCGTGCATTGAGCTCCGGTCTTGATGCCGCCAGAGACGCAGTTCAGGCTAAGATCATCGAGCTACTACAGACCTACAAGAAGGAACTCGGTGGTGGCAACATGGGTGGCGGCGGACTTCAGTTCCCTGCAAACTTGCGCGGCCTTCCTATGCTTTTCCTTGGTCTCATGAAAAACGTAAGCAGTCACAACGTTCTTCCATTGGGTCACCAACTAACACATTTCTCAGCTTGGTCTCCGCAAGTCCGCACAGATTCCCACCGACCTCCGCTCTGCTGCCCTCTGCCTCCTTTCCACCCTTCCCCTCCCCCTTCTGATGCAATATATCTACCCTCGCCTCTACTCTTTGCACGACATGCCCGACGACGCCGGCCTCCCCGACGCCCAAACCGGCGCGATCGTCATGCCACCTCCCCTCAACCTCTCCTCTGCCAACCTCGTCCCCTACGGTCTCTACCTGCTCGACGATGGCCAGACTCAATTCCTGTGGCTCGGCCGCGATGCGGTCCCTGCTCTCATTGCCGATGTCTTCGGCACCGAGGACAAGAACCAGCTCAAGCAAGGCAAGACTTCGCTACCCGTCATCGACTCTGAGATGAACGAGCGCGTCCGCGCCGTGGTCGAGAAGAGCCGCGACCACCGCGGCAAGGGCTGTGGCAGCATCACCGTCCCTCCCCTCTACCTCATCCGCGAGGACGGCGAGCCCAGTCTCAGACTGTGGGCCCAGACTCTCCTTGTCGAGGACCGTGCGGATCAGGGTGTCAGTGGCGCACAGTTCGTTGGCATGCTCAGGGAGAAGGTCATTTCTTAGGAAGGTGGCTGGGTCTGATGTGAAGGCTTTGGGGAATGCTCAATTGATGAGGTGTTGTTTGCCAAGGGCGTGTAGAGTAGGCATGAAGCTGGGTTTTGATGTGACGATGGTGGTATGGAGTTGAAAGGGCACGGACGGGAAAGCTTCACTCTTTGAGTGGATAGAACGTCTTTAGCGAAAATCATGTTATCTGCTTTTCACGTGTTTGAAGCATTTGTTGAATACGTGAAACTAACGGTGTGCGGCCATGGTTTTCAGAGCATTTATCGCATTTCGTATGTGATATTGCGTGGGAAATCGGCGTAAGATCATGATACTGATGTTTCTGCTTATTCCTATCGTACTTCGTATGAAACTATTCCAATCATGGGTCAAGTACTGTCGTGGGAAGATGCCGTGTCTCTCTTCCAAAAAGAAAAAGAAAAGATACGCAAAAGAAAAATGAAACTAGCTCCTCTCTCGAACGCTGATCCATCAAACAGCCAACCAATTTCCCAACTTCGCCTTCAAACCTGTGCGCCGCTGCGATGGCGGCTTCGCCCAAGCTGATTCTTCCCGACGGGCAGCATTGAACTCTGACTCGCCGGATGCGTTGTTCTCCTGAGCCGCCGCGCATGTCGAAACCAGATCGTACGGCTCCGACCCATGCGCGGGTTCCGCATGGCTGGTATCGTGCCAAACACGAGAATCGTGCGGCAGCGACAAGATACGCTGCACGGAAGCCCACGCATCGAGGTAAGTCTTGGAGTCAACAGCGATCGCCTCTGCAGACTTTTCGTTTCCGTTTGCATCCTCCTCGGCCGGCATCTGAGGCCTCATTGTGGCAACGGAGTGGGCACCAAAGACCTCCCTGCCGACGAGGTATGCACGTCGATTCGGCGCAGCGAAGCCTGGCAGGTGAATGCACGTGATGGACAGCTCGCCTAGCTTCACTGCCTCTCCATCCTCCAGACCAGGCCTGATCGACGTCGAGAACTTGTTTTCCGTGCCGTATTTACGCTGCCACATCGCTTGCAAGCTGGAAACCGTGGCTTCGTTGCAGACTTGTGGCGGCCAGCCTTGAGATTGTGAGAATTGCATACGGAGGTACCAGGCGGCAGAGAGGTGTGTAGAGCCGGTCGCGTGAGTCTCAAGGATGTAGTCTACTGCGTAGTTGTTTGCTGCAATCAAGGCGATGATTGAGTCGGCGGCCTTTGTTGAAACAACGGCAGCATCATCGCAGTGATCGCGGACGGGGTCGAGGATGGTGCAATGTCGTGTGTTAGGGTCTGCAATAACGTATTGCCATGTGTTTGTAGTTGCAGAATGTATGGCGTGTATCATTGGTTGAGCCTCTGTGGAGGTTGAAGGAAGATTAGGTGTATGGATTGCGGCCATGATGGGTCGTGGGGAGTCGATGAGAAATTGAAGGTGTATGACTGTCTTGGTGGGAAGGGAGTCTCGATTGTGGGTTTGGTGGAGTGAAAGTTTGTTAGATTCCACGCGAGAAGTGGAATATATGATCGGTACCGGTGAGACGGGTCATGCCTGCAGCATGTCGTACAGTAGTCCCCGGAGCTGATGAGTCCCCGAAAGACCCCTGTTAAACACCGAGACACACCTCACTCTCTCATCCGCCGTTTCTCTGGTCGAGGTGCTACACTCACTGTTGTCGATATACCTGAATCATCTTTCGCAAGTCATTGGTTGCCTCTCCGCTCAAAATTGCAACACATCAGTATGCATGTTCTCTGGCGAGAAAAGATCGAACCAGAAAGAATCGCTTAAGCCGTCACAAGCCACGATGGCACTATCGTGGAGTGAATTGGTCTCAGACGATAGAGCGGTGATCTCTTCACTTGTCACAAATACTGTCTCGGCCACGATCCTGAGCTTGCGGGCCGCATTCTGTGCTAGTGCAAACCTGGTCCCTAGTCTGTCCAACGCACCTAGCATCAACACGACACGATCTCGGTGCTGAGAGAGACAATGTTCTCCACATTTGTGGAAGTGTATCGAAGCTGCTGCCAGCTGCATGATACAACCTAGGACGAGGGCACACACGAAGAATGGTGAATGTCGGTCCAGTGGCCACGGCACGGTAGCCAGGGCAGATATCTCCTTGGACGCCGCGATCGCTTTCAAAGTATGGTGCCTTGACACGGAGGCCAGTTGAGTGTAATTCCTAGCACAAGCGATGTCTCTTGCAGATGGAATCGTTGGCGGCAGTTCGCTCCGAGGGAAATGCAGAAATATTTTGGCACATGCGACGAAGCAGCGAGCTTGAAAGAGCATTAGATCAACATCCCCGAACGAGCTGATTACGTCTGCATGACAAGATGGAAGATTGTACTCCCAGCTGACAAGTGCATTGTCCAGTGCCTGTACGTTATCTGAATCCGTGTCGTCAGACAACATGATGGTACGGCGGACGAGTCGAATGGCCTCTATACGGTAGGAGTACGACGAGAACGTCAAAGTCGCTTCAGAAGCAAAGACTCTGTTATCGAATCCTCGAAGAGTACATGCTTTCTCGTCGGTGTGTCCCTCTTCGTATAGTGTCTGAGAGCAAGGCAGCAGCGGCAGCAAAGTTGTAGAGCTCGTCTCGAAGCCACGGCGTCGATGGATGAGAGCAAGATAGACATCAACTGTATGAAGCTCCCACCAAGTTCTACGCATGCTCTCCTCCACAACGGGCGACCCGTTTGCATGAGCTCTAGCGAACGAAGGATCGTTCAAGCCCAGCTCTAGCGCGATGCGAGCTGCCCGGGAGATGTATGAATCAGCCTCCTGTGGTGCATTTCTTTGGCAGGAGTGGATCAGAATGGCATATAAGATCAATGCTTGAACGCGATACACTGATCTTTGATCTGGCTCTGAGAATGCAATATTGACTGCATCTGCAAGTTCAGAGGTGTCCAGTCTTGGGTTTGTGTAATGGTGGCCGATAAAACAGATCACCAGTTCAAGGTAGCTGGGATATTGCTGCGAGGCGTAGAATGTTCTCGGCACGATGAACGGGTGAGCCTCAAAGAAATGAATGTAGAAAAGAGTCAGAAGTCGTTCCTTCTCCACGCTCTTTAGAGCCCACGGTGTCGCCATTGAAGGAGCCCGGATCCCTGGCCCATCATTACATATCGACTGCGGTGTGGCCATCGGACGTGTGCCGAACATGTCGAGTGATGGACCAGGGAGATGTGATGGAATATCGTGCGAAGTTGTTGATGGTGACCGCACATCCCTACTGACACGATTATTGCGGCGGCCTAGTCCTCGGCGAGATGCCGTGTAGTTGCAGGCGAGTGCTTCTGCAGTACAACGTCCACACACGGGCAGTACGCCGTTACACTTCAAGTGCTTGCGGCGGCATGCATCGCATGCCAACGACGATGGACGAGGCGTTGCTGAGGGCGTGATATTGGAGGCCATAGTGATGCCACTACAACAAGGCTGAGCTGGAGCTGAAAGCTGCCACAAGGCTGGTCCAGGATTTTTCGTGCGGCTGAGAACCAAACGAGACTCATGAAACTGAAGCTGCCACTGGAAAGATGCCGAGTGGCGAGACCTTTCGCGGCATGACCGTGATGTGTCTGATTGGAGTTCTTCTCCTCGGGGCAAGCACGAGTTGACTGAGGTGTTACCTCCCAGCACGTCCAGCAGAAACGCCGACTGCATCGGGGATCAACGGGCCTCCAAAGCTCTCGGCACTTGCCTTGTAATCGCCGACTCGGGGACGTCGCAAACCCCTACAGCAGCCGTTGCTCGAAAGTCTGCGCACAGCGTCTCAGCGGCAACCGTCCTCCGAAAAAGAAGAGAGCTAAAGGTAGGACTGTAGTGTACCAGTACTTATAAATTGTCGAAGTGCCCTCCGTCATCTCTAAGAGATATAGATTCCAAGACTTGACTACACATCTGCCGATACTGGCATAATACGACATTGAGACGCGCGCAGATCAAACAACTTTCAAACAGACAACTCCGCCCTTTCCAGTCAGCCTGTTACACCAGAAGACCCAACATGTGCAGAAAAGCGACTTGTCCCGACTGTAGTACGTCTCACGAAGTCTTTCATGTACTACCATCGCTCACAGCACAACCACAGATAAGCAGTCCTGGTGGGGATGCGGAAGTGTATGAAATCGATTGCGCGCTCTTGTGGTCATTAGTTAATACATACTGACTGCGACGCAGCACATTCCAAGCGTGATGGATTCCGTACCCAAGGCCGACTGGTGTGAGTGTGGTCCGAAGGTCACTTCAAATGGCAAAGAATATCCTCGCAAGGCCGAAACAGCCGGTGGCTCGTGTACAGTCGCGTAAATATTCAACTTGTTGAGAAAGAACAAATTATATACATTCTCAAATTATATAACCCATGAGCTGGTATGCAAAATCCCAGCAGGTTATTGAGAGAGGTGTACTCGCAGTGAAGAGACAGAGTAGGGCGAAGTCGCGTTATCACAGGGGCAGAACATCGCCATCCAATTCATCATCGTCCTCGCCCTCAGCTGGAGCAAAGAGCATGAGCAGGTGCGCCAATGTCTTGAGCGTCGCCGATATGACAAGCGTAGCACAATGCCCAATCGACCTGACGGAGAGCCCGCCGAGCGCGCATCCAGCAAACAGCGCCACGAAGAAGGCCACTCTCAGCTTTCGCGAATTGTTCCTGTGATGCCAAACTTTCTCGTCCTTCGCCATATCAACCCACGCAGCAGTGGCCATCGCCGTGGTGATTTCCGGTACGTTCCACGCCCGAGCTGCCGATATCTGCGAACCAACCGAGCATGACAGGAGGCCGACAGCGACGCAAGCCCAGAGACCGGACTGTGCGACGCCATGCACGAATTGCACGACGATAGCGCCAACGACCATCAATGTTTGCACGGCACCCAGCCACATCTGCCATCCTCGTTGTCTCGGTCCCCATCTGTGGTGCCCTTGGCCGGTCAAGAATGCGCCGACGACGAAAGATGTGAGACTCGTGGCGGCATTCGCCAGGCATGGTCGATAACCTGTGGTGTTGGAGAACACGGCGATGCCGAGGAGGACGGTGTTGCCGGTCTGCGCGGAGTGTAGACATCGATAGCCAATGAAGACGACTGCGTCCTGGAGACCGGTGGCGATGGTGAGGAGGAGTAGTAGGATTTTGATGAAAAGTGTGGACTTTATTTCAGCCGCCCAGTATCGCCTCGACCGAAACGTCTTCTTGGATGGAATGCGCAGCGATCGCGTAGAGATGCTTAAAGATCGTGGACCGCCCATAATTCAAAAAATATGAGTTAGTTGATGAAGTGATGTTCTGTAGAGATTGTCGGGCGGTGGAAGGTTTCAAATTGATTCCACTTATGCTTGTGCAGGTGCAGGACGCAGAAACGATATTCTGTGGATGGGAAGGAGCAAAGCAGAGGCGGAGGACCATGGCGACTTCTGTGCATCATTAGCATTGGTAGCGGCAGCTTCCTTGACCAACCTGTCGCCAATGAGCTGTGTTGAACAAGGTGCTCATGTGTACATGTATTATCCCATCTGTGCTGATGGGATAGGTAAGCGAGCTTCTCTCCGAGTATGGTGCAATCCGCAGTCGAAAGCAGCGCGCGCCGCAGGGTAATACTGCCACTTCTCACTGGCAGGGCTTATCTTGCTTCGCCATGTCGATATCGCGCCGCGTAACGACGGAGAATAGAAGTAGAACGCGTTTGAATGAAGCCCTCTGTGTGGTTAGCGCCATCTGATACCCACAAGATCCGGTACGATTTCGAAAACGTGCACCACGGCTGTGAAGCAAATATCGGAGGAAACGGATCAAGCGTTCGGAAAATCGCATCATGATTGGCTGCTAAGAAAAAGTGATGAGGATAGAGTTAAGTCTGGAACAAGAACAATTTGAGACACTCCCTCCTAACAAAAAGACAAAGCAAAAACTGGGTATCATTTGCACGCATGCCTTTCGGGAACCGAACGAGATAATTGCGTGTTGCAAGCCTGCAAAGAGAGCAAAGAGCCGCTGAGCGAATGGATATCCCTCCCAGAACAAATCATTCCTGCCTTCCTTCCATCATGGCGATAGTATTGTCGTTCCAGAATAGTTTCGAGATGATCGGGTATAGATTGATCCGGGGTAATGATGCGTCACTTCGTAAAAAATCAGTCGCTAGTCGTAAGATTCGTTTCAATATTGGATGGTGTCGTGTGCTTTCGTATAGGAAATTCGTGGCGTGTTGGCGTTAGCAACAGATTGCGCTTGGTTGCCAGGAGAGGTCAAGCACTCCAGCTCAATTCCTGTTCTCAACGGCCCTGTTCTCGCTCGTGGCTACTGCAACCAGAGCCTCGAGACGTCCCATGTCATTGCGTGTTTCGGGATGATTCGGAGCCTGTATATACCCTGCTGCAAATCGTGGGTCATGTCCTGCCTGCAAAGCATAGGTGTGCTGCTGCGCCGCTTGTACGTGGCCCTGTTCAGGTGCAAAAGACTGGAATCCGGAGTCAGCCCTGGTCGGCTCGGGTTTAGCTTGACGCTGCTGCTGATGCAGATGCGGAAGAGAATGAGAGGAGGCATGTACCTTATGTTGGTCGTCAGGGCCGCCAACTGGCACTGCCGTGGGCGCATGAGCTGGGTATGGCTCGTTCTGGCTGATGATCACAGGGTGATATTCTCCACCTTGCTGAGTAAGTGGTGTGGGCACACCATCGCTGCTACCTGAATCTTCGGGCGAAGGACGACCAAATGTTACTGGGCCAACAGGTCCGCCATACCATGCCTGACGCTTGTTACGTCGAGGTGTCGAGGGCTGCTCATGGTGAACTGGCTGCTGCGTTGGGATAATTTGTGGTGGCCCTCCACCAATTTGCTGAACAAAGTAGCCTGGCTGAGATGGAGCCGGGTGGACAGCCTGCCACTGGCTATCAGATGGTGGGTTGTTGGCAGATGCGATGTCCAAACGCGTAAGGTTCTGATGTAATCCAGCGTCAGACGGGCGTCCCGAGCTTGCAGGGCGTGGTTCTGCATCAATCAACATAGGACTACTGGCTGGCTGGCGAGCGGTATGCGGCGGTGCGTGATCGAAGCTCTCAATACCGGGCAACCTGGTCACTTGACTTGCAGCTGATTGCTGAGACATCGCCGGTCGCGGTTCGTCCGGAGTCTGACCATACATCAGGCCACTGGTAGCAGGGCGCTGTGTGTAGCCCGGATAAGTGCCGGAGTGCCAAGTCCTCCGCCTGAACTCCAGTTCTGTTTCTGAATCGCGACGACCGTGAGAGAACACAGAGCTTGTAGGACTAGCATAGGTACTACTTTGCTGAGAATAGACCGGATTGGCATGTGCAGGGATCGGGCTGTAATATGGTGGTGGATATGTTGTGTTCTGATATGGGTTGACGCCTGATGGGACAGACAAGCGACGACCATGACGGGCGCCATTGTAAAAGCTCGATCGCGATATCGACGATGGTGGCGATGTAAAACCAGGACTTGCAGGGCCGGTCGAGAAAGTGGTAGATGTTGGCGTACTGAAGCCAGTAGGCGACTGAGGATAGTAAGCATATTGCTGACTCGGACTTCCTGTCACTGGATTGTATTCCATGTTCATCATCGCGCGCTTGTTGGGATCGTTTGCCATTGCCAATGGTGCTGGCCTACGTCTAAGATCGTCGGGTATGCCAATACTCGAGGCTGTCGAGCCGATGCTAGACGCTGACAGATTACGACTGTGGCCTCTGCTGTGACCTCCTTGGCTGGTCATTGTACTCGACCGTGGACGCGGGTTGCCTGGAGGACGTACTCGGTCCGTTCGTATCTGACGTTGAAACCTGGTGCTGGTAGCGGCGAGTGAGTCTCCAGGGATGTCTTCATTGACGTGGACAGTCTGCGCATGTTGGCGGAGGTTGTCCAGACGAGAAAATCTCCGAGAGCAATGGCACTGAAATGGTCGTTCTCCTGTGTGTTTCCTGGGAGGTGTCAGTACAATTATGTGAGCCACATATAATAATGTATACGAACCTGATGTGTCTCGCCAAGTGCTCACTGCGTGTGAAGCTCAGTTGACATGGAGGGAAATCAGTGCAGAAGAAACGCTGACCCTTCTTCTTCTTCGACGGTCGTTGCGAGTCGCTGGTCACACTGTCATTGTCTGAGCCGTCGTCTTCCGCGCCCTCATCTGCATCGCCCTCTGCCATTTCGACATCGTCCGAGCAGCCTGATGCGGTCGATCTATTCGAACTACCTCGCTTCAAAGACTGATCCTCCTTCTTCATGCGCTCCGTAGCCTGCGCAGACGGTGGATCTTCCGGAAGCGGTCGTTGGCCGCGTACTCCTCCAAAGCTGTGTCGTGTGGGCGTCTCAGGCGCTGAATCGTCCGCTGGATGATCGATCTGGGTAGGCTGCTGCTTAGCGAAGCGCACACCTATAGTCGGTGTCGTGGGTGTGTTGTCTTCGCCTTGCTGCGGACGTTCGGGTGCGCTCAGCGAAGTGTGGACGATGTTGTTGGAGCCTTCGGCCATCGCGCGATCGCGATGGGTGGTGGGGTCGGAGCGGGCGTCGTCCAGAGAAGGATAGCCGGCGATACGCCTGTTCACGAGCGACGGCGACGAGGTGTAACTTCTTCTGCAGCCGTCGTCCTCGTCGTGGTCAAGCCAGAGGCTGGTGATGTGAGAAGTAAAGATGCTGCAGGTGCCCGAAGGCAGGCGTAAGAGTCCAGTATCGGCGGCTGGGAAACGCAGCTAGCGCTGCCGCGAAGCTGACTGGAGCGTATTAGGGTGCTCAGCGTTCCTGGGATGTGGGTCGCAGCAAGCAGAACGGGATGAATTAAGATGATATGGCGCAAGGTAGCCGGCCGTCGTATAGGAGTCAAAGCGTCGTCGTCAAGCGTGAAGTCAAGCGTGGGTGTCTTGGTGATCGAGGGTTGAGGTGTCGAGGCTGTGAGGCGGTTGTCTCGGACGATGACGCCGGGACGAGGAGGGCTGAGGTCCAACGTACTCAGGTACTCTGACTACCTACAGACAGCGAGACGCAGGTCTGGAGAGGACGCGGCGGGCGGCAGGCAGGTAGGGCAAGATAGGACCGAACAGAATTTACGGACTTGGTCAAATTCGAAGCTGGCTCACTGCGGCGTGGAATCGCGCATGCGGGAGATGGTACATAGTATGCTGTCACGCACGCCGCCGTCTGGCTCTTGGTAAGGTGGCATGCGACGATGACAATGGTGATAATAATGGCACGCAAGGAACCGCTCGCGCTACACTCGTCAAGACGTGGCGCCGACAAGAGGGGCTTGCGCCTTGGAAGCGGGAGCATGCTTCTTATTCGCCTGCGCCGCTTTGATCGCCAGACGAGATTCGCGTCGATCCGCTGATCTCGAAAGCGTCCATACCTTAACCTGGCTGACAGGAACAATCGACGCTTCGTCACTCGGCGATCGTTGCCAACGGGTATCCGGACACGATCCTATGGTCCTCTCGCGCCAGCAGACCATTGCGAGCGACTCGCCCAGTCCACGCCCTCGTCCCGCCAGAGAGCCATGAGATGCGCCGGCCAGTACAGTCTAGACAGTCGCCAGTCGCAAGCCTCCCACGCCCACCCCATCGGTCGCGTCCAGCTCACTTGGCGTGCTGCAACCACACCTACCGTCGGTATTGGTCGGATGGGCGCAGCTCGCGAGAAAGCTCTTCCCAGCAAGCCTGCGCCGCTTTGATCGTAGCCCGATAACGTTAATCAACACGAGAAAGCTACACCGTGAGGACTGCCGCCTCAGCTCCACATCGCAGCGACAGTTCAGGCACAGGCACGGCGCCCCGTGCCTGTTTGGGTCTTGACTACGAGCCTCACGAGCGTCTTGTCGCCTTTAGCCTTCTGCACCCTCGCCGCTCGCCGGCTCAGGTACCAGCCGATGCGAGCGCCTCTCGCGTCCATCAACGGCAGCGACGGCTTGGCTCGCCCGAGACATTCTGTAGAAACGTTAAGGAACCGCAGGTCTTGTGAGTCCGATGACCATAAGGGCATCCTTCTCCCATCATCGTCGTCACCTCGACCACATAATCCCATCGGTCTATATCAGGGTCTTCTTCTTTTCGCCACTGACGGGCGACGCAATGCCCGCTCCATCCCACACTGCGATAACACCATCTGCCTCTCTAGTTTCATAATCGCGTACCTAATATACGTGAAGCATTCCGCAAGCGCCGCGGCACCCCCCGCCACAAATCCAACAGGATGTACAGCGGTATACTGCGAAATGGCAACACCCCAGTGGTCCTCGCGAGCACGTAAGGCCCAGCCTCAAGCCGTGGCTAGACGCGATCACATGCACACTTCTGTGCCGCGCAACGCCCGCAGGTGGTAGGTAGTTTCTTTTGAGGTCACAGTAAGCTTATCAGGCAAACACCGACCGGACCCAACGTACACCCTCCTATCATCGCGAAACACGCGCGGAGAAGGGTGACTCCAATCGCCACGAGCTCCCGCGACACACCGCTTCTGCTTGTCATACAATCCCGGCGAAGCCTGGAAAGTATCTTGAGAATTCATGGGTGCTGTCTGCAAGGCTGCACACCCTCAGCTCCCATACACGCATGCGCTCGTGATAGAATATAAAACATGCCCCTCGTTGCCTTGCCCACGTTATTTAGCTCTTGTGCGACTCCCGCAACCAGTCGCCACGCGATACGAGCGAGCCCGCCCGCACGCAGAACAGCGACCGCAGCGCTGGCTTTGCTCGCGCATGGAGAAACAAGGTACCTGCGTACTGTACACGCTCACATGCATGAGCCATGCACGACAGCGTTGCTTGCCCCGCCAGAGCTCCTCGCAAAAAGTCTCAGCTAACGCAAGGGGTTGGGAGGAGGGGTGATTATGTGGGGTTTTCTCTGCAGGTCGTGGTTTATTGTATGTATATCAGGTCGTGAGTAATGGTTTGACAATAGTAGGAGTAGTGCCGCTCGGTATTACTATTTAGCATGTGAAGTCAGATTGAGCTCGTGTTGTGGCTTGGGTATGCAGGTTTGCATTGGCATGCATCTCATCAACTCAGCAGCCTGTACTTTCCATATTAGGACATAGATTCGGACGGCATGTATTATTATATAATCGGTCAGCACACGTTACAATACCCTACTTATGATCTTTGTGTGGTCTCTCGGTGGACGTCAAAGCAACTCTTCGAAGTACATTTGACGGTGATCGCAGGGTCTTGTCAACAGAAATACCAACACTAAGAGGTTCAATGTGATCATTGATACCTTGATACTGTTATCATCCGAATTGTATAACTCTATGAGCTGACTCATGAATGAAGACGATACTGCTCAGTGATATATTGAGGGTCCGCCGATGTATTCTTTTGCAGCTCTGGAATTCACACATCGATCTGGTAGGGTTTGATGCATAATGACTGAGGTAGGTAGTTGGTAGACGAGCTTTTCTCTTCTACCATTCTACGCGCCACATAAGACGACTTCGCTTCGATCAAGTACAATGACAGCAATATGGTTATACGCTGATGAAACTGTAGACGCTGGATGCAATGTATGAATTCGAAGCTCTAAGCACCGACACAAAAATGATCGGACTTCTCAATGAATGCAACGTCATGATCATCTGCCGACCCCAGCGGCAGGTTGTAAACTAACAAATAAGAAAAACTCCCTTCCACATGCAGAGCCATGCAATGTCAACCTGGCCCGTAGTGTACGGAGAACCAGTCCCGTCGAACGCTCGCTTCCGAACCCGAAAGTCGTTTACATGTCCAAAAGCTCCTCAGCGAAATCATCCAGGAACACCGTCTTGAAGTTCTCTCCCCACTGCTCTCTGAACTGGCTGCGAAGATACATCTTGCTGATGTTAGCACTCCAGCTGACAAGCTCGACCTTCCAGCCCTTCTTGAGAGCACGCAAAACCATTGCCATGAAACCATCGCTGTACTCGGCCTGTGCGGCGTCGCCAGTGGCGATGATCATGGTAGATGGCTCTTCCGCATCGACGACTGATTCAAGAATCTTGAGGTGCAAGATCTCATCAACACCTTGCTCGATCATCTTCGCAGGAGCATATTGCGGTTCCCGCTCCTTTTCGGTGGTCGTTTCTGAGCCACCGAAGGATGGGGAGCGCTTGACCGCCGCAGCAGGAGTCGCAGGCGCTTTCACGCCATTACGCTTGCTGTTGCGGATGGCATCTTGCTCCTTGAAGTAAATTTGACGCTCGGTCAACTCTTTGGCTTTGTAAACCCTGTCGAGCAGGCTGACCTCATAGCCAACTTTCCTCGCCATCACGAACGCGGGGACCTCGGGGTATGAGCCAACTAAGACTCGCTTCGCCACGGGTCGCCTGCGCTCCATCAATAAAGCAAGGGCGTCGAAGGATATGTTTGCGTTGCCGGTGTTCCAGTGTGTAGGAATACCACGCTCACGCTTGAGCTGGTCGTTGAAACCAATGAAAATGTTGCTGGCGTCGATGAAGATGTGTGCACCCTTGGGGTCGTTGGAATGATTGACCATAGGCATGGGGGAGACGAGGTAGGGACGCTCCGTAGGGTGCTCGTTAAGCAACCTGAGGAACAATGCCCAGTGCTTGTCCGCGCCGGAACGCATAATTCTAGGCTCGATAGCGCTGGGTCGCTTCGAAGGGGTACTTGCAATTTGTCTGTCAGTTTTCACTGACTGAACAGCTTGCTTCGCCGCTTCGATCTGTGCTGACATCGGATCCAGAGCATCTTTCTTTTTGTAAGGTTGAGTAGTCGCAGGCGGACCGTACTGCTGACCTTTGAAGTTGGGTGTTGCGATAGGCTTCTGCGTTTTTTCCTGGTTGTAGATCTCATACAACGCGGCGGCTTTAGCGTTCTTGACCGGTGTGGTGGTGGCTGGCTGGTAGATATGGCGTTTTGTAGCGTCGAGATGTTTCGGCAATGGTGTCGAAGGCAGTTCGTCCGCGGTCTTGGATGGCTTAAACTTGTTCTCTTTCTTCTTGGGAGGGGCGACCGAAGCAGGGAAAAGGCCCTTGGATGCTGCAGATGCTGAGCTTGACCGGACGAATCCAGGAAGCTCAGATGAAGCAAATTGCTTGGTCGGAGTGCTTGTGCCGTCATGAGCGCTAGCCTTCCGTGCAGGTGTCGTACGTAGAGGGTCGTCGGCCTCATTCTCAGACATGGCGCCTCGTTTGGCAGCGAGAGCCGCTTCCCGTGCCTTTCTTTCCTTTCTGTTCGCTTTCTTCCGTTGAGTCTTCGTGAGCTTGAGCTCAGGCGTATCTGGTGTGACAGAGTGGTCGGTGGTGTCACCTGCCGTCTCATCGGCACTCTCCTGGTCTTTCCAAGTGACACCGCGCGACTTCCTGTTTGTCGGACCGGAATATGTTGCGCCATCTGAGGTATAGTCCCGAATGCTAACCATTCTCCCAGCATCAGGAGACGGCTCTTTCGAGCGCTGCGGCAATTCGCCGACAGGCACTCCCATATATTCCCATATCTTCGCAAAATCACCAAGACCTCCAGAAGGCTTGGTGGCGAAATCTTTCTTGTCTACACCTTCGTCAATGCCGCTGTCGTGGAAGTCATCGCTACCATTGGATTTTGGTGGCGAGGCAGGCGGTTGCGTTGCCGGCCGGCGGATCTGTTCAGGACTGGAGAGGTTGCTGTTGAGGAGTTCAAGCGCTTGAGAAAAATCCCAGGGCTTGGTGGAAGTCTGTGTGCTCATGTAAAGCGGTGTTCGCGAGCGCGGAGCGCGCGATGTGTGAGAGGGTGTTGTTGTTGTCAATGGGATCGCTCGGCTCGAGTAGTGATGCTGCGACTTGCGGTCAGCTCGCCACCCGGCGACTGTAGTGGGGCGATAGTGGATCAAGCCTACGGGTGTTGGAGCGACTGTCAGGGCTTTGTTCGGGTTGGCGTGGGAATCAATAATGATGGTGAAGGTCAAGCATGCTGGTGCGAGCGAGCAGAACAAAGCACGATAGATAAGGAGTGAGGTGGTGGAGGTAGATGGATGATGATGTTCCGCAGCTCAGCCGTGTCTTCTGTTCGAGGTGTACCACGGCAGGCGCAACGTGTGTGGCGATGACTGCTCGATCTAGTGGGGTCTTCTGGCCTCAGGCAGCATTCAAAACTCCACTCCAAGAGCAAGATAAGGAATGGCGTTGCTAGGGAGCCACACTGCTTGAACCGAGGCGCAGAAGATCTATTCTGACGCACTGCTGCGCGATGGCTCCATACGAGTGGTCTCTTGACACCTATGGTTCTCGCACTGTAGACAAAGACCACTTCTGATGGCCTCCTCAACACAGTAAGGACAATGTCTGCAGACTTCTGGGCTGGCTATATCAGTGGTGCTGTTGGCATCGTGATCGGTAACCCATTGGACCTGATCAAGACCCGGATCCAAGCTGGACCTTCAAACCTGGACAATGCCACAAACACGCACAGCAATCATGTCAGTCCAATCCACTGGTCAAGGCAATTCGAGCGTTGGAGCGCTCTTGTCCGAGGCGCAGCAGCTCCTATTCTCGGCTATGGCGCGCTAAATGCTCTTCTGTTCATGACATACAACCGCAGCCTGGCTCTGCTCAACACCGGCAACGTGAACGAATGGCCACAGAATCCCACCGCTAGCAGCATCTGGGCAGCTGGCGCCCTTGGTGGTCTTGCCTCTTTTGTCGTATCGGCTCCCACAGAACTTGTGAAATGTCGTGCTCAGGTTTCCGATCCACCAAAATCATCTTGGCTAGTGACCAAAGAGATTTGGCAGGCCAAAGGGCTCAGAGGTCTGTACTTTGGAGGAGGCATTACCAGTGTGAGAGACGCAGTGGGTTATGGATTCTAGTAGGTTCTTCCGCCACCGTATGTGACTGTTGAATTGCTTCGTTCTAAGCTGAGCATCCTCAACGTAGTTTTTGGAGTTACGAGATGTCCAAGCGATATGTCCAATCGTCCGTGATCACATCTGGTCAAGAACAAAGTCAGTCTCAAGAAGCCATTTCTGTCCTTCTCTGCGGCGGCCTCGCAGGTGTGGCGACATGGGTGTCTATCTTTCCACTAGGTAACCTCTGCATCTTCGTTGGTTACATGGATTATAATCACTGACTCTCGCAAGATGTTATTAAGACCCGCCTACAAACATACGATCTTCAACATCGTAGCACTTCCGAATCACAACCACTTCTCGCTCAACCACAACAACAATCAAGGCCGAGCTCTTTCAGCATTGCTCGAAGAGCGTATCAGAACGAAGGAGCTGCGGTCTTCTTCAGAGGAATTGGTATTTGCAGCGCCCGAGCATTTATCGTGAATGCTGTGCAATGGGCCGTGCGTATACTCTCTCATAAGCTGACCTTCATTGCATCCATTGCTAACGCTGAGGACAATTTCAGGTTTACGAATGGACGATGAAGGCGTTGAACCCGGATGCAACCTCAACTTCTAAGAATGAGGCTCCGGTAACATATGCGTAAGGGCCTGGCAGGCATGGTCGAGCCGCAAGAACGAGGATTAATTCAATGCTCTTATGCCCACGCGGACCCTACGGGCACCTGCCACTATATCTCTAGAGAAGTCGCAATGCGCTACTACTGCTTCTATGCGAGTGTGAGTGACAAAGTCACATCATGAACGTGCGGGGCAAACGGCAAGTCTTGATCCACATTTGTACAGATGATCGTCGAGAGATGAGCTAAAGCGGAACCTTCATCGTTGCAGGCAGCAGCATTAGATAGCAGTAAGTTCCACTCGTCGCTTCCATTCACTGTTCCCAATCCCAACATGTCGGCGATACGCTACTTCGACCAGATACCCCACATCGTGCGATATGGCATGCATGATGAAAAGGAGGAGAAGTCTTGGATCTGGTTTTGGAGGAACGGCGTCCGTTTCACAATCTTCATAAACAGAGAAGACGTACAAGACACTCCGTTCTATGAGCAATGGAAGCCTTTACTGCGTGAGCATAAGCGCGGCGAAATGCCTCTATCTCGTTGGTCGGAACTTCAGTGGCATCCATTGTCAGCCAAACCAGTAACCCGTAACTGAGCGTACCTAACATGGTATTTACAGGTGTGATCTTATCATTTCAACTTCGATGCCGATTCTGCGTCAACTAGCACCGGAGCGCGTGTACTGGATCACGTTGCGAGATTACTTGCATACAGCGGCTTATCAATTGAAACTAGTAAAATCTGGTCCTGCAAACGAGATCATTCCAGAAGTCCAACAAGGGCCTAAAGATACTGGTGCATACGAACTAGTTCCAGTCTCGCACGATAGACTACCTTTGCCAAGCGGAATACCACAGTGCCAGAGTGAAGATCTCACCGTTCTGAACAAAAATAAAGACTGGCGTCGCAAGCCGGAGAAGGTCTCCACGCCGGATGGAAAAACTTTCTTCTTCCTAGGATGCGAACAGGACGTCCGCAGCATGCCAAGTCAGCAGGTATCCAATCCCTCGTTGGACGCCATCCGCACGAAGTTGAAGCTAAGAGAGGCTTTGACTGGCAACCCAGATGTGCATTGGCCAGATGGCATACCACAAGTGCACGGCGCCGTGATGGATGCACCAACAGCTGACGTGTCCGCCGACGCATCTAGTACTGAAGGAGTTGTTGCCGAAAAGACCATTGCCGGCGTTCTACTTACGTGGATCCCGCGAGGCAAAACGTTGGACAGGATCATGCGAGATCTCACCGAAGCACAGAAGACTCACCTCGACGACAATGCCAAAGCCTGGAGGTCTCGCATTGAACAAACGGTCAAGCAGTTACACCACAGTGGTGTTTTCGTCGGTGGCAGGGACGATTGGTTGTACCTAAATCAGCACACTGTCTTGATCGATGCTGATGGCAATTCTTGGCTCAACACATCGCGCCCATCTTTGGCCGCCGACGTGTCAGCGGAGCAAGCTGAAGCGGGAATGTCAGCAGACAGGAAGGCTGTTATCGATCTGTTTGAAAAATGGCTGCCCGATGAGATGGCGAAGAAACGCAGCTCTTGAGCGGGAGCTGATCGGTGTCGGGTTCCTGGCGATGACTGTGTCGCCTCAGATATTGACTACACCACTTTGGTGCCCGTACATGGTAATCCCAATCCCAAATATCTACATAAAACATGTCCTCGTCTCTGTTTATAGGCCGTCTACCAATTTTGCGTGTTTGTTGAAGCTGTGAGCAATGTCTCAGGGTTGATGTTGGGGTGAGACCATGGAACATACTTTCGCCAAAGGACGTCTTCTACCATTGCAATTAACTGTAGCATTGCGAAAAACACGTTCTAGATGACTGGAACGATCGTGTCAAAGTACCTTGAGGTCAGTCGGTGTGGTTGTGGGATCGTGAAGCGATGATCGATGATTTTAAGGTTGGGAAAGTCCTGACATGAAAAACATCCTCACGCGCACTCACCTGTGTCTTTACAACACTCGCAAAATTAATCGACGATGAAAACCTCAAAAGGAGCGATATCCACGTCTCAGTCAGCTTATTGCACAACCAGCATATTGCAAGATCGAAGACTCCCTTCCACCACTCAACAGAATCTGAGAATTGCATCAATCGCGAACCCATCGCAAGCGAATTGACTTGCAACAACAATGTAGCAACGCAAGCGAACATCTCTACTACATGTGTTGCGATTCACCACAATAAATAAGCCACAAGCAATCGCTTCCGACCAGAAACTTGGGAGATGAAAAGGATTCACAACGAAAGAACGCACAAACTACCGATGGTTCCCGGCTCAGACCTGAGATAACACCCAATACACGAAGGTGCCAGAGGGCAGTACACTCAAGCCGCACCGAAAGACCCCTGCAACGCAAGTCATCGAAACACTTTGCAAGAACGCACGACGGCCAAGCCTCTCACGCCCGAACCTTGGAAGTCAAGAGTCACACTTATAGATGACAATGCTTGCGGTCTGAGCTGGCGACGTGACCAGACCAGACCCGACCCAAGCAACCCAAGCTGACGCGGTGATCACCACTGCAGTGTGATTTGCCACCCAGCTCCTTACCGGTTCGCATCAAAGTAAGAAGGAAGCACAGCACGCGTCCCTTGCGCGTAAGCCTGTGTAAGGTTGATGTATAAGCTAGACGAATCATTGTGCAGCATTATCACGCGCGGCAAGCCTCAGGGGCAGTGTGGCATGAACGCAGGCTTTGTTGCCCAGCCACTCGGGACTTGATGACTGCATGTTGCGCTGGCAGCTGAGGTCGCTGCTTCGCATGTTGATCAATTACTGGAACAATGGCGGGAAGCATACGAGTGCTAATAAAGGAAACATCGTGTGATGCAGTAGCACAGCTTTGTGGCGGCGAAGGCCACCAATGATTTTTGTTGTACATAGTACTGTATCCTATGCTAGATCGCCACAATTAAGCAAGCATGCTTCGGCGAAGAGGGATGTAAGCTGAGCTATCGACGACACACAGAAGATGCAGCAGATTCTGGACAGCGATCCTTCCGCTCCACTCATTAGTCGGGTGTTTCGAGATGTTGGAAAAGAAAAGACGGCAGCCGACCGATGTATGAGCATCACATTCTCGACTCGCCCGCCGTACAAATAGTAAAGAAATGAAAAAGAGTCAAGTAGACGAGTGTCTGATGCCACGAGGGTGGCGTTTCGCTGGGTGTTTTTGGTCGTGAAAGATTGATCGTGCCTGTATACGGGTCCTAGATTGGAGGCGCTTACAAGGCGGCGACGAGACCGAAGATGGCGAGGATACCGGCCCCAGTGGCGGTGAGGGTAGAGGCGGCGCCTTCGAAGGGAGCAGCTCCGGTGGTGGTCTCGGCGGGAGCACCAGTGCCAGAAGGAGCCGGGGCAACGATGGGAGTGGTGCCGTTGGCTGAAGGGTAGGGAGCGATGGGAGCAGCAGGAGAAGAGGGAGCCGGGACGGTGGTCTCGACGGTGGGAACCTCAGTAGTTTGCTCAGGCGCGACAGGAGCAGAGGTAGAGCAGTCGTTGCAGACAGACACGACGGAAGAGGTGGCGGGCTTGACGACAGTGCAACCTGAGTCCATGTTAGCAGATGCTCGTGAAAGGAAAGCCCGTAGTTTTGGACGTACCACCGGGGCAGTTGGTGATGGTGAGGGTGGTGGCCGAGGAGACAGTGTAAGTCTGGCCGGCGTGGGTGATCTCAGTGGCCTCCGGGCAGTAAGTGGTGACAGCGGTGACGACCTCGGTCACGTAGGCGGGAGCAGTGCCGTTCTTGGGAGCGTCCATCTTGGAAGCGGTAACAACGCCAGCCATGGCGGCGGCAGCGACAGCAGCAGCGAAACGCATTTTTGATATTAGGTGTTTGGTTGGTGGTGGTTGGGTTTGGGTGAAAGTGTATTAGTTGCAGTGGTGAGAGAGCGGTGGTTCGTGGTGAGTTCAAGCGAGTGTGGGTGGTTTTGTGCTGGGTGAGGAGGAAAAGATGAGACGGCGGAAGGGGTGAATGCGACCTTTATTAGACAGCACTTGCCACGGACGAGGGAGAGGACGTTCGAGACGGCGAGACAGTCGCGCTGGACCCAACGCTCGATCATCATTGGTGCGCATGTCAGCGTGAAACGAGACGGACCATGGCTGGGGACGTGCGGTAGACGACTTGGTACGGCTAGGTTGCTTGGGAATACACCCTGGTCGAAGTCAGCCCGCGGCGCATATACCCTGCCTGTCACTTTTCGTTGGCGACCTGCGCTGCGCATCTTCGTTGATCGCACAGAGAGGAGCTGGGTCGGCATAGAGCGACCGTCAGCTGCTCAGATCCCCGAGCGCGGCTGCTGCAGACTCATGCGACACAGCAGACCGTTGGACGAGCGTCGACTCGCTTCATTTCCACTGCGCCGTTTGATCCAAAACACCGAACGCAACGCTTACTCTCCATGCCCGGAAGCGGCCGTCGCCTCCACAAACGGTGCCAGACCCACACCCACCACCACGCGAGTTTGCCTTCCTTGAAAACCCCAATCTCCCCAGACGCGACAAACGCCACGCCAACATCGCCGTCGTTTTCGTGGCGCTGTGACTGATCCGTGTCAGCCGGTGCACCCCATAGGTGCGATCTCTTCCCAGTCCTCGCTCGGAGCCGGCAAACGCATGGCCACGTCCAGAAGGTGACGACGCCTATTGCTTATGCCTGCCGAGAGTGGAAATCAACTCTTGTCAGCCCTTCCGCCTAGCCGCTGAATGCGGGTGCCTTGCATCGGCGCTCAGGAACACCCGCACCTGCATGCACTGACCGCAGTTGGTCGATAATTGGAGAAAAGGCCCGGCCTGGAGAAAACCAGGCTGTGTCACACAAAGCGATTTGCCTTTGCTCGAACGCGTTTGAGCCGATCAACAGCTCGATCGAATCGCCAGAGGAGTGTTTACCATGTTCCACCAGAAGATCACTCAGGGGCCGCGTCACTTCATCAAATGCAGAGTGTTCCCGGCAAGCGCAGCCGATGTTGCCGAGACCTTGGGACCAGAGCGCTGGCTTCCAGGGCTCCTTGGCCGCGAAAAGGCAATTATAGCATCACATACGAAGCGACATGAGTCTTGGACGCCTTGAGAGGGCGCACCCGCAATAGCGGAATTCGTGACTAACATCATCCATAAGTGGCGTAGATACAGTAGCCGTTGAAAACGCTGACTGTTCGCCTGCGCGAAACCAATCTGGTCAGCTTGCAGCGTAACGCATGTCTTCATTCAGACGGTGCATCATTGACGAATACGGAAAGTGCTCTCTTCAGTAGGAGCGCTTAGCTGCTCTGCTCGCTGTAAATCTTGAGTCATGATAACACAGGTAGGCTCGCTTAAGGTGATCATTACATGATCCTTGATCCTCAATGTGATCTTCTTCTCCACAGTTCGTGAAAGGTCTCCACCTCCGCAAAGCAAGGACTCTCATTGCGGCCGTGCTAGGAGGTAGGGTTCTAGCCCGTCTGCTGTGTACAGAATTCTGTCTTGCAGTCGTCCAAGGCAAGCATATCAACAATCAGTAACATCGGGAACCCTTTACGAATTGTTTGAACATCTTCTTGTGACACAAATAGTACATACCACTGGCTCAGTATTCTACCACTGAGACATCTGGATGTAACTGGGGATTCAAGGGCAAGGTCGCACTGGATCCATTTCGATTGCTACATACATCTCCTTCTTACAGAGAAGACCACAGAAGTTGAATCCTGCAAATGCGTTCACTCTACGATCGACCCTCAAAGTCGCGCCTTCTCAGTATGCAGCACCGGATCAACTTCGCTCGTGCACAGGATACACGTATCTTTCAGCGCCGGCAGCCTGTCCCGGTGATTGACAGCCTGGTAATCCTCACTGGCAAGCATGTCCATGAACAGCCCGAAGTTCGGGTACTGTGCCAGAGCAACCTCGTCCCAGCCTTCGGCATCTTCGCCATCAGTGCCCTGCCCTGGCACCACTTTACCAACGATCTTAGCCAGACCGCCACGTTTTGAGCCGATCGATTCTGCGAACGCTTTGCCGTACCGCTTGTAGCTCTCGTGTGCTTCGCGACCGGGTTTGAAAGCGAGCAGGTTGAGCATGCTGACGGGCGTGGAGCTGCCAGCTGGGTTTTGCCATTGCATCAGCTCTTCTGTTGCTTCTAAGCCTTGAGAAGAGTTCGAGATCCTCGGAGTAGTCGTAGGGCCAGCAGTGGTAGGAGGCACGTCTTTCGGATCAGGGTTCAGGAGCCTCGAGTTCCGGTCGCTGAAGCCATTGATGATGCTGCTCGGGACGCCGGCGGTTATGGTCCAGTGAGAAGCTACCCAGTCCTTAGTCAGGTAGGTAGCGGGAAATGGTGAACTGGTTGGTGTGATGATGAGGAGGTCCCATTTTGTCGTCAGGAGCCGATCCGTGGAGAGTTTTTCAGGCTGTACGATCCATCGTAGAGCATGAGAGATCACTAAAGGCTTGAATGATATAGACTTGAGAGCGCGTAAAAAGGCAGGGATATCGGTGTTCGCTGAGAGCGCTATGAGATGGACGGTTGCGAGAGGCATGGTTCAGTAGCGACTTTGTTATAGTTCCAATGTCTCAAATTTGTGTATGATGGTTCTTTTCCAAACTACATGAACTTCGTCTTGTCTTATACTGAGATCTAGTCTGCGGATAAAAGCGACGAATGATGATGCATTCAAGTTGGAGATCGTCAAATTGCCTCGGTTGAGAAAGCTGCGGTGCAAGGCTGTGTGCCTGAGGCCAAAAGCACTTTACAGCAGGCGCGACTCAGCACGCGTTTTGACGCGACCCTGGGCTTGAATCTCATGTGAGTTCGTCTCGACTAACCACACATCACATCTGCATCTGTAATATTAACGACCTGACGAAATTACTTGGAGCGTCTGAAACAACAATAGGAGTGAGCCACCCCACAAAGAAATATCCAGATCACTCAACAGGGCAAATCACAATGTCGTCTCGTCCTGAGCTAAAGGTCGACGATGAGGTTGGCTTCATCAAGACATTCAATCAATTGGAGTCTGCAAAAGCAGTTGACACAGTCCGAGTCTTTGATCGCGGTGACTGGCTGTCAGCACACGGTGACGATGCTGTTCTCATTGCAAGGACACAATACAAGACGACATCTGTACTGAAGACACTGGGGAAGAACCCTGGCCTTCCTTCGGTCACAATGACAGTCACAGCGTTCCGCAACTTCCTCAGAGAGGCCATCTTCCGACTGGGCAAGAGGATAGAAATCCTTCAGTCTTCCGGACGGAATCAGTGGAAAGTGGCGAAGCAGGCATCTCCTGGAAATTTGCAAGATATTGAAGACGATCTGGGAGGCCACGTCGAATCTGCTCCTATCATTCTTGCGGTCAAGGTGTCTGCAAAGGCGACTGAGGCTCGCAATGTTGGTGTATGCTTTGCTGATGCGAGCGTACGTGAACTCGGTGTTAGCGAGTTTGTTGACAACGACATCTACTCAAATTTCGAATCACTACTCATTCAACTCGGTGTCAAAGAATGCCTGATACAGATTGATGGCACGAAAAAAGACCCTGAGTTGCACAAGCTGCGCGTTATTGCAGACAACTGCGGATGCGCTGTATCAGAACGACCCGCCACCGACTTTGGGAGCCGCGACATAGAGCAAGATTTGACCCGTCTCTTACGGAGCGAAGGAACGGCCGCCACGCTGCCGCAGACTGACCTGAAACTGGCCATGAACTCAGCGGCGGCACTGATCAAGTACCTCGGTGTGATGTCGGATCCAACAAATTTCGGCGAGTTCCAGCTATACCAACACGATCTGAGCCAGTACATGAAGTTGGACTCCTCTGCTCTCAAGGCTCTGAATCTCATGCCAGGACCGAAGGATGGCTCCAAAACCATGAATTTGTACGGACTCTTGAACCACTGCAAGACACCCGTGGGTAGTCGCTTGCTCGCTCAATGGCTAAAGCAGCCATTAATGAACCTGGATGAAATCGAGAGGCGCCAACAACTCGTGGAAGCATTTGTCAACGACACCGAATTGAGACAAACGCTGCAAGAAGAACATATGCGCTCCATCCCCGATCTCTACCGGCTCGCAAAGAAGTTCCAACGAAAAAAGGCTAACCTTGAGGACGTCGTTCGCTTATACCAAGTAGCCATTCGGATACCCGACTTCATCGGCACTTTCGAAGGCGTCATGGACGAGCAGTACAAGGAGCCTCTCGACACTGAATATACAGATAAGCTGCGATCTTTCTCAGACAGCTTGCAGAAGCTGCAAGAAATGGTTGAAACGACCGTCGATCTGGAAGCACTGGACAACCACGAGTTTATCATCAAGTCTGAGTTTGACGATGGTCTACGTATCATTCGCAAGAAACTCGACACACTCAACTACAACCTCCAAAAGGAGCACCAGCGCGCTGGAGACGACCTGAACCAGGACACCGAGAAGAAGCTGTTCCTTGAGAATCACAGAGTCCATGGCTGGTGTCTTCGCCTGACAAGGAACGAAGCCAGCGCGATTCGCAACAAAAAACAGTATCAAGAGATCTCGACGCAGAAAAATGGCGTCTATTTCACTACAACAGCAATGACCCAGATGCGACGTGAACATGATCAGCTTTCGGAGAATTACAACCGTACACAGAGCGGCCTGGTACAAGAAGTTGTCAATGTCGCTGCTTCATATTGCCCCGTCGTAGAGAAGCTTGCTGGCGTTCTCGCGCATCTTGATGTCATAGTCAGTTTCGCCCATGTGTCTGTTCATGCACCCTCAGCATATGTTCGGCCCAAACTTCATCCACGCGGCACCGGTGACACGATCCTCACCGAAGCTCGCCATCCATGCATGGAAATGCAAGACGATGTCTCGTTCATCACAAACGACGTCTCACTCAAGCGTGGCGAGAGCGAATTCCTCATCATCACTGGGCCAAATATGGGCGGCAAGTCCACATACATCCGCCAGATTGGAGTTATTGCTCTCATGGCACAGATCGGGTGCTTCGTTCCGTGTACAGAAGCCGAGCTCACACTCTTCGACTGCATCCTCGCTCGTGTCGGTGCCAGCGATAGCCAGCTGAAGGGCGTCAGTACCTTCATGGCCGAAATGCTCGAGACAGCCAACATCCTCAAGACCGCGACACGCGAGTCGCTCGTCATCGTCGACGAACTCGGCCGTGGTACCAGCACCTACGACGGCTTCGGCCTCGCCTGGGCCATCTCCGAGCACATCGTCAAAGAAATCGGCGCTTTCGCCATGTTCGCCACGCACTTCCACGAGCTCACAGCCCTGACAGAAACATACCCTCAAGTGCAAAACTTGCACGTCGTGGCCCACATCGGCGACGCAGACGGCGACGCCACAATGGCAGACAGCGGTGCCGTCGCTAACAAGCGCCGCGAAGTCACGCTCCTCTACAAAGTCGTGCCGGGCATCAGCGACCAATCCTTCGGCATCCACGTCGCCGAGCTCGTTCGCTTCCCGACCAAAGTCGTGTCCATGGCAAAGCGCAAAGCCGACGAACTCGAGGATTTCTCTGGCAAGCAACAGAACAATGGCGATGCTTCGGCCGCGCCTCATGCGAGCAAAGAGGATGTCGAGGAAGGTAGCAGGATGTTGAAAGCGGTTCTGCAGCAGTGGAAGGATGAGGTGGAGAAGGAGGGACTCGGCAAGGAGGCCCAGGTGCAGAGGATGAAGGACCTCGTTGCTGGGAATGAGGCGCTGATGGCAAATCCGTTCTTTCAGAGCGTGAAGGCTTTGTAGAGGATGTGGGTCGTTCCGAGAGCGTAATGTATGTATGATTAGTAATTCGACATAGCCTTTCAGTCTCCCTTGTGTACAGCATTAAAGCGTAGCCCTGAGCATGGAGCCTTAGTGAGGAGAAGAAGATAGGAGGATGATAATGGACATGCAAATTACAAGTTAAAAAAGTTGCTTTTCAATTTCTTTTTTGGTTATCCCGGAAAGAAAAACAAAAACAAAAGGCCCTCGCTAATAAACCCTGACAGCAATAATGCAACAGCAACGGCAACAGCAACAAGAAATCAACCCATTTCTCCCACAACCTCACACCTTGCAGCTAAGATATTAGGACACGACCGCTTATCCTAGGTCGCACACCATAGGTGGGATATGGCTCTCCTTTTATGTCCACAAGACAGAGTCTCGACGCACGTCGTGACGTTCGGGCATGACTTTCTACGACGATGCGGCAACGTCAGTTTCCTTCTTGTCCTCGAGAGTGGCCTTCTCGAGGCCGTTGGCGACCTGCTCGGCGCCGGCGTTGGCGCTGCCGTTGGCGCCCTCCTTCTTCTCGGCGGAGCCGTTGATGGCCTCGGCCTCGGCCTCGAGGCGGTCGATTTCGGCTTGAGCCTTGGCGACGTTCTGGGAGATATGTTAGTTGCTGCAATGGAAGATCTTTAGAGGGTGGAGATGTACGAACCTCCTTGGTCTTGGCGTCCTGGTTCTCCTTCCAGTAGGCGAGCTTTTCCTTGAGCTTCTCGACCACGGCAGGGACGTCGCTCTGCTGCATGGGAGGGTCGACGTTGATGCGGCCGAGGTTCTCGATGGTGCCGATGTCAAGCTGGAACTTGCCCTCGGTGGCGGGAGAGGCGGTGCCGCGGTTGGCGCGCTTGTTCTTCTTGCCGCCAGTGCCGGCCATGAAGTCCTCGTCGTTGTCCTTCTTGCTCTTGACCACGGTGCCCTTGAACTGCTGGGCCTCGACCTTGCGGGTAGCGGTAGCGGCGAACTTGCCGGGGCCGGCGGCCTCGGGCTTAGCGATTGATGAGGGATCGAAGTGGTAGAGAAGAGCCTGGGTGGTGCGGATCTCGTCCTGGTAGGCGGGTGCGCTGGCCTCCTCGAGCTTCTCCTTGGCGACTTCTTGCCTGCGGCCACGGTGGTAGGCGTCGTTCTCAGCACGGCGCTTCTCGTCGCGGATGCGACGAGCCTCACGCTCGTACTCGACAGCGGCACGGCGGGAGCTGTAGTACTTGTCCTTGATCTCCTTGACGCTGGTGTACTTCTTCTGCTGGTCCTCGTGGGCGGCGGTGCGCTCATCGCGGAGGGCGTTCAAGTTCTTGTAAACCTCGTCCTGCTCGGCCTTGATCTTGTCAAGCTCGGTGGTGATCTCGGTGTAGCGGTCGCTGAGGGCGCGCGAAGCAGGGTCGTCCATGGTCTTCTTGAGCTCAGCGATCTGTGCCTTGACCTCATCGATGCCCTTCTGCGCCTGGTCGAAACCAGCGAAGCTCTTCTTCTGCCTGTTCAGCTGGGAAATGTCGGCAAGCGCCTTCTTTTCGTCGACGATCTTCATGGTACCGGCATCGACAGACTTCTGGAGGCGGGCGATCTGCTGGTCGATCTCGTCGACGGACTTGTAGGGGTTCTTGCCACGGGCGACTTTCTGCTCGGCGATGCGAGACTTAAGGGTCTCATCCAGGCGCTTCACCTTGTCCATGATCTGGCCGCGGGAAGACTTGCTCGACTGCTGCTGGGTGCGAATCTGGCCGAGCTCGGCGCGGAGCTCCTGCTGGCGCTTGGAAGAGGGCGAGTCCTTGTTGTTGGGGCGGGCGAGGTCGAGCTTGGCCTTGATGTTCTTCTGTAGTGGTTGTAAGCATCCTGCGACTGATCCGTCATATTCCACGGCAAGCCAATGCAGCTATCCCGCCTGCCATGCGACCTGCCGCAGCGGAGCCAACATACCATGCGCTCTTCCGCAGCCTTGAGTTCCTTCTCGGCCTTGGCCAGCTCGGCCTTGTAGGCCTCCTCATCGGGCTTCTCAGGCTTGACGACGGGGTTGCCCTTGGGTGCGGTCTTCGCGGCGCCAGATGTGCCGATCTGGGCGGCGGAGGGAGTAGCGAGGTCGGCCATTGCGAAATAGTCAGGACGATTGAACCCTCACGATGAGCTCAAGAGCAGGGACGGGCGGCGGGTGTGATGGTGGTGGAGGCGGTTATTGGCGAATGTCCATGCGGATATTTATTTGATGGTGCCAGGTGGTAGAGACCAGGGGTCTAGATGGGGATTATTAGTGGGGATTAACGTTGGCGAATTGCTGGAAAGTCAGCCAAGCTCGGTTCGCGCAGGAAGCTACTTGCACGCGATGATCTTCTTCACGCTTCCATAACCGTTCGGCTGGCCGTTGATAAGTTATGCTATGAAGTTCATGTTGGCGAGGAGGTATCTCATGGGCCGCAATTGGCAATCACTATACATGGACAATCCCATGTATAAATCGCCGCATCACGTGCTCCCATCAGGCCTGGAAACGACGACAAGCATGGCAAATCCAATTGGACTTGCTAGGTACCTAGTAGTTAAGGTACCAGCACAAGGTAACAGCACTTCTGTCTAAACGAGCCTCCAGGTGTAAGCGCGGGAGACCGAGGACTATGGCATTGTATACACAATACCATGAAGATGCATAGTACGGCATAGTACAACCGCGTCTAGGTAGGTAATCTATACTGGAGAAGCACGAGCTGGCTGCTGTGCCCGGAGCAGAGCAATGCGTTGGGGCATGTGATCTCGAGTCACAGCAGATGCATCGCACTTTGGAAACGAACACGAGCGAGGCGTGAAACGCGCCTGCCTTCACTGCGTTATCTCGCCTCACGGCTCTTACCGAGCGCCTGCATTCACACCTGTCGCATCGCATGCACCTTGTTATCTCGCCTTGCGGGCACTCTGTTTGTACACATATCTGGGCCTGCTCTAATGCTCCGCAACATATCACTTTGCTCATCAGCGCAAAGCATTCGGCGCTGAGGCGCACCATCCCCGCCATGGCGACGACATTGTTCCGCATGCTCATAGGCATGATATTGATTGGAATACGATATGCTTCTGCACTCCAGCTCAACCCGGACGACCATGGTTATACCAACAGATATGGCCTTTGATGAACTGACTAACCAATTCATAGCATCAATCCAGCAAGCGGCCAGCACGGTGGCTCATGGCATGATGATGTACTACCACGGTAACGAGTCTGGCCAGATACCTGGACTTCTAGGAGACCCGTATTACTGGTGGGAGGCGGGCGCCATGTTCGGCGCACTAATCGACTACTGGCGCTATACTGGCGACACGACTTACAACGAAATCACCTCGCAGGCAATGCTATGGCAGGCGAGCACGACAAGAGACTTCATGCCTCCCAACCAAACCAAAGCCGAAGGCAACGATGATCAAGCCTTCTGGGCCATCACAGCGCTCATGGCCGCCGAGTACGGCTTCCCAGATCCACCGGAAGATGAACCTCAGTGGCTAGCTCTCGCGCAAGCTGTTTTCAATTTGCAAGCCACACGGTGGGATCCTTCGACTTGCAATGGCGGGCTGCGATGGCAGATCTTCCCTTTCAATCGCGGGTATACTTACAAGAACTCCATCTCGCAAGGAGGGTTCTTCAACATTGCTGTGAGACTCGGCGCTTTCACCAATAATCAGAGTTACTACGATTGGGCCGACAAGATGTATGCATGGTGCGAACAGGTTGGCTTGATCAGCGAGACTTTTCAGGTCTTTGATGGCACGGACACCTTGATACATTGTTCGCAATTGGATCACACCACCTGGTATGTCACGCGTTCTTGCTGTCTGTTCAAAAGACGTGCATTGCTAATGGCTGACTTTGTTTGCAGGACCTACAACGCAGCTATCTTCCTCCATGGATCCGCGGTCATGTGGAACAAGGTGAGCGGCATCCACATCACCGTGACACGTATTGTAAGCTGACACCAGCAGACCACCGGACCAACTCAAGAAATCTGGCGCAACCGCACCGAAGGCTTTCTCAAAGCATCGCTCGGATTCTTCACTGGCACTAATAAGACCATCATGTACGAAGCGGCTTGCGAGCATAATGCGCCAGGTGCTCCACTGAGCTGCAACGTCGACCAACGTTCCTTCAAAGCCTATCTCTCACGTTGGATGGCGGCCACGACTCAGCTTGCGCCCTGGACGGCAGATATCATCATACCGCTCTTGCGTAGTTCCGCGCTTGCGGCAGCGCAGTCTTGCTCCGGTGGCTCAGACGGCGTCACTTGTGGGAATAAGTGGTGGATTGAAGGGTGGGATGGTATCTACGGTGTTGGAGAGCAGATGAGCGCGTTGGAGGTAATTCAGAGCAATTTGGTCGCCCACGCAATGGCTCCTCTTTCGGATGCCACAGGAGGCACGTCCAAGGGCGATGCTGGAGCTGGCGGTGATAACAGTAGGTCGCCGGCTGGCGTGAACATGGATGATATGAGTTTGAAGGATCGCGGCGGAGCTATTGCTTTGACAGTCGTATTGATTTTGGCGATGTTGGGCGCGGCTTTGTAAGTGCTTTCAGCTTCGAGACCTTGAGGGAGTGACTGGCTGGCTGACTTTTCGAACAGGTGGATGGCCGTATAACGTGGTCCAGCGGCTCGAAGTGGAATGGGCGGCATCATGGTATCTTGTCTTCGTTTCCCCAATTAATGTCTATAACGATACGTCCACTGGGTTTCCAGAAAGGCAGCTCTCAGGATCTGATGATGATCCGCATGATTCAGACGACGGCATGGTGACCTCTTTCACTCTGACCTTTAGTGCATCCGCCGATCATACAATCCACCCTTCATCCTCGCACGATGGTGCCGTGTCATGAAAAAGTCGCATCCGTTCCTGCATCCAGCCAGACTGCATGCCAGGCGAAGCCTCGCCCAGGTTCGGCCGGGCCGTGACCAGGCAGCTTCCTTTTTGATCAACAGCGTATTGCAAGCATATGGCTTTCTCACAAATGCTGCGACATTCGTCCAGGGAGGAGACTAGGCCTCTATATTCGTCCGCGTGATTGTACCAATCGGACCTCGAGTCCTGTGTTTGCGGCAGTATGTACTCGGCAAAGACGTCCCTGTGGCGCATGATGCGCGGCGAAACTTCTCCATTCTGCGCGATCACAGACTGCTCGAAGCGCCACATGTCTTCGACAGCCCATGGGGTCAAGTGGTGGTAGGAGACGGACGGGTAGCACCAGAGTCTCTTGCCGCGGAAGATTTCGCTGTAGTTCATGTTCCCAATATCCCTGCCTTGGAAAATCGGCCACGCCCAAGTGAGTTTCGTGCCGCTGTCGGAGAGTGCTTTTCCAAGCACACAGTCACCGGCCCACTGGCTCGCTGTGATCGCCTCCCATTCTGCATTGTTCGCAACATACAGCTCCACGGCCGCTTCGAGCGCCGGCCGCGAGATGACAAACCCACTGCCTCCGTGGGCAAAGAGCACGTCGCCAATCTCGCCTGGTGCGCCGATGTAGTATCGCTGTGTGGAGTCTAGAGCGGCAAGATAGGCTAGCAGTGTGCTCCAGATGATGTACGTGTCGGTTTCGACGAAGACATACCATGACTTGTTGGGGAATTCTTGCAGCGTTTTGCGGATCATGGGCAGGAATTTCCATTTGTCGAGGCGCCAGCCGGGGTTGGTCGGTTTGCCGCCAGTGCCATCTTGTGGATAGCTTGCCGGTCCGCTGAGATCTGAGGGACTGAGAGATGCTCGGCCGCCTTTTTGCAGTTGTTGCCACAGAGCGAAGTCTTCGTGGGCGGTTTGGTAGATCGGGTCGACGTCTTTGAGGGCGTCGATTATGTGTCTGCCTTCGTACTTCTCGGCGTAGTCGGAGAAGATGAGGTGGTGGGGATAGCATTGCAGTGTTGTTTTGAGATGGATTGAGAGCTTGTCTTGGAGCTCTGTTGAGCCGGTCTTGAGGATGACTACCGTGTCGTTGGCTTTGAGTAAGGAAGCGCACGGTAACGTAGGAGTCGAAGCTGTTGCTTGGGACAAAAAGTCATTGTCTGTGAGATCGAAGCGCCTGTATAAGTATAGTAGTACAAGGATCGAGATGGCTCCGGCCGCAATAGTGGACCTGCGGTTTAGACGACCAAAAAACATGATCGTCAATGGCTGAGTGTAGAGGCTAGCCCAACGCAGTCAAAGAGTAGCAGGCACGGGATATGTTCATTGCTTCCACTTCAGATCACTGTACCGTGACTGATCTCGTGGCCCTCGATTGTGTACTACATGAGGGGGATTGCATAGCCTGTGAAGCAGATCTAGGGGCTTGCAATTCCGGCGGCGAGCAGCCGACGTCGTTTGAGTGCGATGATCAATCGCTAGAGCACGTCCATTGAACGCCGGTACAGTACATGTACAGTCTGACAAAGAAACAATTTATTTAGTGAGGTTATCGGGCTAAGTCCAATGGCTAAATCAAGTCTTGCACAGCAATACAGGCGATCCTAAATACTTGAAACCGCTTGGCAACGAAGCGCCGCCGAATGGCACACCGAGGCGCCCGGCTTCTTCAACAACAACATCCGTGGGTACGCGCTTGGAGGCTCTTAGAAGCGCTCTTACTTTTGGACTTGACTCTCAAACACTGTGCCACATGCCAGTGTGCGGCGCAGCATTATCGAGACACTCTGGTCCATTGAACCATGCGCTATGACGCTTGGGATCATGTTATCTTGCATGAAACAAAGAGAAGTAAGCGCCCACGCTTAGTGGAGCAAGACATCTTCCCTTTATAGAAAATATCGATGAGTTGATATGCACGGTACCGGCTTGAAGGTGCATACATGTATGTATTGCTTCTCTGTACCACAGCTTAGGTGATCTCATCGACACCACTGCAAATCCATCAAAATGACCACAACCAAACATATCCTCCTGGGAGCTCTGTACATACTCTGTTGCCATCATGCCTCAGCCGAGATCACAACAGTCATACCACCATCACACACATACAGCACGGATCGATCAATCGACCCGAACACAGGAGAAACGCAAACACTCCCATTGGGCTCTGCGTCGACATCTCTAGCAAGTGTGCAATCCGCTCAACTGGCGCCCGAATCGGCGGGCTTGGAATGGGGCGACGCTCCGACTACCAGCAGAGTCTTGATCACGCGCACAATGATGCTCACCTCAACAATAGCTGGACGACCGCCATCTGAGACCCCATCGTCCAATTCAACCGCGCCTCTTGTCCCAGTAGAGGCAGAGACCGAAAGCACAACGGTTCAGAACACCACAACCACCCAATCCTTGCCGACAAGATCCTCGACGTCAACCAACACCCTCACAAGCACTATCTACGTCTTACAGCCCACGTCAACGGCGTCGCAGACATTCGGGGCTGAAGCAAGCGAGAGCGCATCTTGGCTGGATAAGTCTGGAGTCTCGAATCCAGGTTCATCGGCCAATATAGCTGCCATCGGGCTTGGTGCTGGCTTTGGTGCTATTTTGCTTGTGGTCGTATCGATTATGGCGATGTGGCTGTTTCATCGACGAACTAGCAGTAAGGATGCAGATCGAGAGGAGGATGGCAAGCTTGAACGGCAGAGCGTTGATAGATGAAGAGCATGCTTTGGAGAAGTGCAGATAGTTAACCGCAGTTATGAGAACATTGTCTTGCCTGGGCGGTCACTAGAATGATTCGCATTAGTATGGCAGAGATGCGCCAACTACATCCATAATGTAGATTTGTCTTGTGCGGGTCTACTCGAGGCTTGATGTGACGCGTATGGAAGCTTGATGGGTCTGGAGATGCTTTCTCCCGTAGAGTTAACGTCCAGCTAATTAATTGGAAAATATCCACATGTGTCTATACGTACCGTGTTTTTGATATGCAATGTTCTTACATTCGGACGCAACCGGAACACTCAGCCCCTAACATACATCCAATGCGAAGGGCAGTATGCCATAGCTCCCTACAGATCCCGCAGAGCCCGTGAGCTTACTTGGGAATGCTCGAGTGAAGCGGAGGGAGGGCAGCTCATTCTTTGAAGCACGAGGTGTAAGGCTGCGATGCAACCCATCCTATCGTGAGCAACACGACATAGTGACATGCTGAGACTGCGTGCCATTTCGGGGTATCGGCGTTCTCGAAACGTTGCTTCCTTCTCCCATCATCGATCAGCAGCAAGGAATATGGTCAAATGGATCGAGCTGAAGGATTGCGGGGCAATGAGAAGGAGTTGAGACAGAGGGTGTGCCCTAGCCAAAAGTTCGGGACGACTTTGGGCGGCTTTTGCAGTATGGATCGTTGTATACTTAGCTGGCAAAAAGGTGGCCCACCCGCCAGCCACAGTCGGGCAGGCCGGTGTTCTCGTTCTCATGCAGCGTCTGGGAGGATTGAGCTTGCATTGGCCAGCAGGACAGCTGGAAGGTAGGCGATTGGCTTCATGATAGGGATCTCTCTATCATCGCAAGGGCCAAGGTGCAGAGCTATGGTGCGGCTTTTGATTATCACCCCATCCCATGCCCGAGTAGAGTCAAAATAGGCGAGCTGCAGCGCAGTACGCAAGCAGCCAGAGCCAGCCTTGAGCTCTGCAACGTGGTAGTCTATCGCAAGCAGCAGCTACTTTTCTCCGAGCTGACCAGGTGCCGTCACTATGAACATCCGAGCAATGCTGCGCGTGCTTTGGTAGCCCTGGCCTTCCCTTCGTATGGCCATCGGCCCGAAGGCACAAGCACAAGCACAGGGCGGTAACAGTGCGTGCTCGTCGACCACTCGCGGAGCCTCCAAAGCGCGAGGCGGCGATATATTTCCCCTCTATAAGGCGATAGCCGACGCCAGTGGCCCGGGTCGCGCTCTCGCCTGCTGCCGTTCCTGCGAAGGCTATCTGTCTGCGTATTCGGCCTGTGCATCGCTGCTTGTACCGCGGGCTCTGCTGCTGCTGCTGCTGGCGCTGGCTCGCGCGCGCTTTAGCACCCACCCTACGCTAACACCGCAGCTGCTGCCATTCCGACCCGTCTGCCATCGCATCAACCATCCGCCTACCGTGCCAGCACTTGCTATACTCTCGACATCCAACGCGCCCGATCCGTCGAGGCCAGGACATCGTTCCCGGCACACCACTCCATACGCCGTAATCCCGTCCAGTCGGCGACAAAGCGACACATCCATCCCACCACACGCAGCCGGCCCGCGTCGACGCACCATTGATGGGACCCAGCTAGCATTCCGCCGCTCGCCCTCCGCCCGCCGTGGCAAACCGCATACTCCCTCCGACAACATACCACTCTCTCTCCCGCCGCTCGGGTGAGCTTGCGAGAGCATGACGCTGCGCGGCGTGCTCGGCAAGACCATACATCCCACCAGTACCCCGACCAGCAATCCCACCTCTGCACCAGCGAACGGCGATGGCGCTCCGCCTCACCACTACCAGCAGCGACATGGCTCCGCAGAGAGCTACCGATCAACCGACACTGTCAGAGGTCCCGGAGCACCTCCAGTGAGCGCGGTTGCGACGTCTGGATCGCAGTTCGGGAAGTTGAAGTCTGGTAAAAGAGCAGGGTAAGTTTGTCTGCCCGGCTGTATCATCTGGTGCATGCGCATGGTGGGAAGCCTGTGTTTGAGAGCATGGCGGCTCGTGACAGAGCTCGAGTGCGCAAACCTCATGATTGTGGTCGCAAAGTGCCTCGGACTTGGTCGAGGACGGTTTCATGCATGTGCGTATGCACCCCTCCGAACACATTTACTGACATTTCCTTACACAGACTCGACGGGGAGCATGCAATCTCGCCCGGTAGCGGTCCATCCACATTACCAGCAAACACCTCTCGCGCCGACATTGCGCCTTGGGACGACTCTGGGCCTTCGCCAATGGAGCAGGTTGGAGATAGGCACCGTACGGAGTTTCCTTTGCATCAGGGATCCACCAGCACACCCGCCATTAACCGACAAGCCCCGGCTTCGAATCCCATCCCGCCTTGGATGAGCAATAACAAAGATGGCAGGCAGATGCCAAGCTCGGTGTTTGGTGGCTACTTTGGTGACTCCAGCGATAATCTAGGTCAAGTGTCTCCAGGATACGCACCACACGGTGGAATGGGATTTCCAGGAGATGGCGAAGACAGGCGACCTTCGATTGCGAGCGCGACGACCGTATCATCCCAAGGATCGAAAGGAAGCATGGGTAACAAGTTCTCAAAGAAGTTGCAAGGGTTCTTCGGAGAAGACATAGTCAACGAGCCTGGGAACAGATTCGGCGGATACAGCAGACAGAACTCAGAGACGAGCTCCCTGCAGAACAGCGGATCGGCCTTTGCTTCCGGAGGCCCGCGCAATCGTAACAACTCCATGAACGATGCCATGCTGAGAGATAGCAGGCCGCCTAGTCCTGGCAGCTCGCGACCGAGAACACCAGCGCCAGCGCCTAGCAGTGAGGTGACGCCCTGGGTGTTCCAGGACCCACAGGTAAGGCTTGGATTTGCGGAAAACCGCATGTTAATGCATCTCAAATTCATTGCTAACATTATGGCAGGAGTCATCGAACAGCAGCAGGCAGGCGCTGCAGACTGAACAGAGCAAGGGCCGCTCTCACAAAGCTTCAATTGGTCCTTCAATTGGAGGCCACAAGCTGCACTTGCCGGGCCATAGACACAATCGTAGCCATGACGAGAAACAGTCTGGCGGTTTCGGGTTTCCATTGAGGGCCTCTACGAGTCGCGAAGCAGCCGGCAACCCTTTACGAGCAGGCTCCACCACCATGAGCTCTGCGCTGAACTTGCGAAGTCGTGCTACGAGCCCTTCACCGAGCGTCCAGAGTGCGCAAAGTCGCGAAAACAGTATTGCACAGCGATCGCCTAGTGGGCGAGAGCCCAAGCGATCTCTTTTCGATCGCGTCACTGGAAGACACAAAGGCGAAAAAGGAGGATCGGAAGGGCTTGTTTCTTCATCGTCCACCACATCATTACAAAACCAGCAGCCAGCGCCCAGGCCCAATAAGACGCGGATGGACACCGCCTCAATATCGCGACCTTCAGCGCGCAGGTCGGAAGGCACCAATGGTGGCTCGAACACAAAGCCTTCAAGACTCCCCTTCAAGAGGCGCGGTGAGACAAGTTCTGAGTCAAAGCAAGCGAAAGATCCCAACGCACAAGCATCAGACGAGAGTGCAAACCTTTGGAACCTGGACACAGACCTGACTCAGATGGAGGGTATCATTGATCGGAGACAACCACCCATGACACCCCCTGCATACGACAAAGTATATGATGGACCTCTCAAAACAGAACCCGGCCAAGAAGAACCTCCAAAACCAGAAGCTGGCGCCTGGGACGCACCAGACAGTTGGGCCGTCAAACGAAAGACCGACGAAAACGTTGAACGGTTACGGGAGATCGACGAAGACGGAAACATGCCTAATGACGAAGACTCTGGGAACATGTACTTCATGCGAATATTCAGGGCGGATAGCACATTCGCAGTCATTTCGGCTAGTCTGAACACGACCGCGGCAGAACTGATATCGATGATGGCAAAGAAGACCTTCCTCCAAGACGAGCTAGACAACTATCAGATTGTTATGCGCAAACAAGATACTAGTCGGCAACTTGAGGCCGGCGAGAGGCCACTCGTCATGCAAAAGAGGTTGCTCGAACTGGCAGGCTACCAGGAAAATGACAAGCTAGAGGACCTAGGACGGGAGGACCATGGCTACCTGTGCCGCTTCACCTTTTTGCCGGCCAAGATGAGCGGCTACTCTAGCTTGGAGCGCGATCCTGGTTTCAACAAGATGCAGCGCTTCAATCACATCGATTTGTCGGGGCGCAACCTGGTCACCATCCCGATCGCGCTTTACCAGAAAGCCACGGAAATTATCACACTCAATCTGTCGAGGAACTTGAAACTTGACATCCCGAAAGACTTCATTCAAAGCTGTACGCAACTTAGGGAGATCAAGTATACAAGCAATGAGGCCTGGCGGATACCTCAAAGCTTGCCTCTGGCGGCCAAATTGACCATGTTGGACATCTCCAACAACAGCCTGGAGCAGCTGGAGCATGCAGATCTTTTCAAGTTGGCGGGTCTTGTCAGTCTAAAGCTCTCAAACAACATCCTAGGCAGCATTCCGAAGTACTTCGATCGCTTCGGTGCCCTTCGAAGTCTGAATCTGTCGTCGAACAATCTCAGCGAATTCCCGGAAGCTCTGCGCAGTCTCAACACACTTGTCGACCTAGACGTGAGCTTCAATTCCATATCAGATCTGGGCGACATTGGCAACTTCACCAACCTGGAAAGGTTGTGGGCCACCAATAACAGGCTGGGTGGTCCGCTCCACGCTTCGTTTAGCAGGCTCATGAACCTCAAAGAAATTGATGCTCGCTTCAACGGCATCAACAATATGGACGTCGTCTCCCAGTTGCCCAAATTGGAAATGCTCATGCTTGGTCATAACTCCATCTCCGCTTTCGAAGGCTCCTTCTCGCGCCTCAAGGTTCTTTACCTCAACCACAACCCGGTCACACGTTTCGATCTTAACGCTCCTGTGCCTACACTTTCGGTGCTCAACCTTGCCTCAGCTAAATTATCGCAATTGCCCGATGCCCTGTTCATGAAGATGTCCAACCTGACAAAGCTCACAATCAGCAAGAATCACTTTGTCTCGCTCTCGCCGCATTTCGGTAATATGTCAAAGTTGGAGTATCTCAGCATTGCAAAGAACGAGCTTCAGCGGATGCCTGCAGAAGTCGGCCGCTTGACTGAATTGAGGTACCTGGATGTACGAGAGAATAATCTGTCAAGTCTGCCTCCTGAGATCTGGCTCGCAAAACGTTTGGAAACTTTGAACCTATCATCTAATGTCCTCAGCGATTTCCCCAAGCCCGGGAACCCTTTGCCAGCGGTACCCGAGTCGACTCCTCAGCTGACTCCTGGTGGAGGAAATAACTCAGAATTCGAAGAGTTAGGCCCACTAGAAGATTTCTCTTTGCGCAGGCCGAGCCAAGCGTCTGGTATGCTCAGCGTGTCTAGTTCACCAGGAGCAGCCTCTCGCAAAGGCTCTGTTGTTTCGCACTCTTCGCAGAAAGCAGGTGCCATTGGCCGGACTAACACTTCGGGCAGTGTAAGTACGATGACACCCGCCAATAGGAAAGACTCGACCCTCTCGGGCCGCCTGGCGAGCACCTTTTCAACTTCGCTGAGGCATCTGTTCCTCGCCGACAACAGACTGGAAGACGATGTGTTCAATGAGCTGGTCTTGTTACCAGAGTTGAGAATTCTTAACCTTTCCTACAACCAGTTGTACGATATTCCGCCTCGGACGATCAAGCGATGGAGCCACCTAACTGAATTGTATCTGTCGGGCAACGATCTCTCATCACTTCCGGCTGAAGATCTCGAGGAGGGATCTTCCCTCAAAGTGCTGCATATCAACAGCAACAAGTTCCAAGTCCTTCCTGCCGAGCTGGGAAAAGTGCAGAAGCTCGCGATTCTTGACGTAGGTAGCAACATGCTCAAGTACAACGTGTCCAACTGGCCATACGACTGGAACTGGAATTGGAATCATCAGCTGCGATACCTCAACTTGTCTGGCAACAAGCGCCTAGAGATCAAGCAAAATCCCAATGCCGTGAACGGGAGAGAGGCTAGGGACCTTACTGATTTCTCGTCATTGGTCAACCTGCGTATCCTAGGTCTCATGGATGTCACACTGACCATTCCTTCAATTCCTGACCAAGCACCCGATCGTCGTATCAGGACAGCAGGATCCGTGATTGGCACCGGTATGCCGTACGGCATGGCTGATACTCTGGGCCGAAACGAGCATCTGTCCACCTTAGACATGGTTGTGCCTCGCTTCCGAGGACACGAAGCCGAAACTTTGATTGGTCTCTTCGATGGCCAGTCTCTGTCGTCTGGCGGCAGCCGCGTAGCGAAGTATCTGCACGAGAAGTTCAAGCATGTCTTCAGCGAAGAACTCGATAAGCTCAAAACCGGCGAGACGGCTGTCGACGCCTTGAGGCGGACATACTTGGGGCTGAACAAAGACCTTGCTACCGCTGCCATGCAGGCAATCAGCGAACGGGAACACCCTGGCAGCGCATTGGTCCATCGAGGTAGCGTCTCGGGGCCTGAGCTTGGAGACGATGACATGAACAGCGGCAGTGTCGCGACGGTGATGTATCTGCACGGTATGGACTTGTTCATGTCGAACGTGGGTGATGCGCAAGCATTGCTCATTCAGTCAGAGGGAGGACACCGCGTTATTACGAGGAAACACGATCCCGCAGAAACTCTCGAGCGACAACGCATCCGCGAGGCAGGAGGCTATGTGTCTCGACAAGGCAAGCTGAACGACCAGCTCGATGTCTCTCGCGCCTTTGGCTATGTTTCGCTCACACCATGCGTGATCGCTGCGCCGCATGTTGTTCAAGTAACCCTGAAGGAGTCCGACGAAATGATTCTGCTGGCCTCACGAGAGCTTTGGGATTATCTGACACCCGACTTTGCCGTAGATGTCGCACGCTCTGAGCGCGGTGATTTGATGCGAGCTGCCCAAAAGCTAAGGGATCTTGCGATTGCTTTCGGAGCTACAGGCAAAATCATGGTAATGATGATTGGCATCACAGATCTACGAAGACGTGAGCGTGCAGCGAAGGTTCGCACGCACAGCATGGGTATGGGACCGTCTGGCTCTCCCCAACTCGACTATTTCAGTGGCCGTAAGGGCAAGCGTGGCAGAGAGAATGTGGGCGACTCCAAACTCGCTCGACTGGACCAGGAAGTCGACGCGCCTGTTGGCGATGTCACATTGGTGTTCACAGACATCAAGAACTCGACAATTCTTTGGGAAACCTATCCCATTGCCATGCGTTCTGCAATCCGCATGCACAACGAGGTCATGCGCCGCCACCTGCGCATCATCGGCGGCTACGAAGTCAAGACAGAAGGTGACGCTTTCATGGTCGCCTTCCCGACGGTGACTAGTGCCCTGCTTTGGTGTTTCACAATCCAGTCCCAGCTTCTTGAAGTGCAGTGGCCGCAAGAAATCTTGTCATCTGTTCATGGTGACGAGGTCCAGGACGCTGATGGCAATGTCATCTTCCGTGGTCTCAGTGTGCGTATGGGTATTCACTGGGGCCAGCCTGTGTGTGAAGTTGATCCTGTCACCAAGCGCATGGACTACTTTGGTCCAATGGTGAACCGAGCTGCTCGTATTGAAGGCGTTGCCGACGGCGGACAGATTTGCGTGTCTTCCGATTTCATCGCTGAAGTCCAACGCCTGCTCGAGTCTCACATTGAAACCGATCGGACCAACTCCACTGGAAGCGAAGAGACTCTGTCAGACGATCTGCTCAGCGAAGCCATCCGCCGTGAACTGCGCTCGCTATCTTCGCAAGGCTTCGAAGTGAAGGATCTCGGGCAGCGAACCCTCAAGGGTCTCGAGAACCCAGAATACATCTATCTCATGTACCCGCACAGTCTGGCATCACGTCTGCTCGTGCAGCAACAGAAGGCAGAGGCAGAAGCGCGCAACAATGCCGAAAAGGATTCCTTGACATCTCGACAACGCGGCACGCCTCTCACGGTGGACACGCAGAACGTCTGGGACTTGTGGAACGTCAGCTTGCGATTGGAGATGCTGTGCTCAAGCCTGGAAAGCACCGGCGTGACTAGCCTGAAGCCGCCTGAGACTGCGCTTCTCGAGCGCATGAAGCAGCGCGAAGGCGAGGTCACAGACCGCTTCTTGGTGAACTTTGTGGAGCATCAGATCAGTAGGATTGAGGTAAGCTTGTGTCCACGATATCTCCAGTCAGTGGAAGGAACAAAGGCTAACATATACATTTTTCACAGACATGCATCTCCACCCTAGCGATCCGAAACATGGTTCGTCCGTTCAAGGACGGCATGCTCGAGCAAGCATGCCCGATGGCCGATATTCTCGGCGAAGTGGCGAGCCAGCTTGATGAGTTGAATGTGCTCCGCCGTCAAGCGGACTTTGAGATGGCGCCTGCGTAAGGGCTTTAAGGAAAGCAGGCGCACGGCTTTTTACACAACGATTGTGCATGGTGTTTTCGGAATGATCGGTTTTTGGGAGACCTCGCCTTTTTGCGCGGTGGTTGGCTTCGCGAAGCTGGGCGTTTGGATGGGGGAAACTTTTATACTGGAAAGAAAGGCTACGACTGGATAACTCACTGGGTTTGTGGCGCTGAGTTATGGCCACAGAGGTGAACAGGATATTATGAAGTTGGTCGCACAACGTGCTTGGACAAGGTGGTTTGTAAGGCAACTTCATCTTTTGGATGGTCAAAATTTGCTTGTCAGCGCTGCGGTGTCATGATGTACTGGTAATAGAACTCCCTCGAGTGATGAGGGATGGTTATGAGAGAGAGGACAAACTGAAGCACGCTTTCAAGATGTGATCGGTCCGTGTTTGAGGTGAAAACAGATGTGCCCCAAATGTGAATATTGTGAATTGAATTCCGCATAATGGTTCACGAGCTATATCCCCAATGTACTTTGTGCAGAAGAAATGTGCAGATAATACGCCCTTTGCCACACGGCTAGTGTTCATCGTGGCTGCAATTTTCCGCTCAAGGCGAGAAGTCCTTTCAGCCGATCATCTGTGGCTGGTATGGAAACTTTCGTCTCTAGCTTGGAGGAAGACGAATTGTCGCCTGATACCGCTTCGAGACCGACCAGCTATCAGCCATCGAGCGTAGCAACGCCGTCGTCGCTATCACCCCTTTCCTTAGAGTCAGCGGATCGCTCTCACCCGGCACGTGCAGGAACAGCACCGGGCGGTCTTCCACTCTGTCATCGGAGGTGGCAGCGGTGGCAGCAGCCTGTTGCTTCCGGCGCGCATACCATGCAAGGCTGTTGAAGTAAATGTAGTCGCACAAGTAGTGGCCAGGGTCATTCGACTCTTCTATCGGCACGAGTGGCGAATCCGAGCCCAGTTCGCACAGATTCCTCCGCCACCCAGCCAGCACCTCGTCGTACTCCAGCGAAGTGATCAGATTGTGCTTGCAGTCTGGGAACTCCACTGCTCCGGAGTCGGGCGGCAGTCGCTTGCCATCGACGTCGGCGTTCTTGCTGTACCCGTCCCGGTGCGCGAGGCGCTCGAGCGAGTAGTACGCTCGCCCGGATGCCATGCCGATGTGCAGCACGAGGTCTATGGCGGCGACGTGCGAGGAGAGAAGGGCTGGGATTAGGCTGTGGACTTCGGAGTAGGATACGCGGATGGGTTCCGGGTGCAGGATGAGCTGGATGCTGGTGGCGTGGCCGGGGACTGCTGGGAGAAGATCTGGGAGGAGTTTCACGATTTCGAAGGATGGGTTGACGGGGAATTTATCGTGGAAGGGCTGGTCATGTTGTTTAGTACGGGTTCCACATCATGGAAGTACGAATGATTCTTTGGGACTGGGCTGCCGTACACCGAAGCCTGTCACCAGAATGGTGACGACGTCTTCATCCGGGGCGCCTGTGCTGCCCATGCTTGCCAATCCGTGAGGAGTCTCTTCAGCAGACTGATACGCCAAGCGAATTTTAAGAACGTTTCCCAGTACTATTGCAATCAATTCACAGCAAGAGGAGTATAGTCGCGAAGAGTATGGACAGATGAAGCTCGAAGCACGAGGCCTGGGAAGACGTCGGTGCACTGTGGCTGCAAGCTTGACGTAGAGGCAACGCCAACGCCAACGCCATGGAGGATGCAGTGATTTCGGCGTCTATGATCAATGAACGGACGAACACAACACTCTCTATCTGGCAATTGCTCTGACCTCTCCTATAAGATCATGAGACTTGGTACTTGCAGCCATTTTGCGAGCATCAAAACGTATCCGTGAAATAGGACATGTGTTGCTGTAGCAGATCTCGGTTCTCGGCAAACTGACCGCTATCGGCAAGCTTTTTAGTTTTTGGTGTTGGTCTCTCAAATTATGTATTCATGTATCATCATCTAAAACTCATAGCCTGCCGAGGTATCGCAAGATCAAGGGTGAGTATCGTCATCCGCCTTCCGCTCACGCAACAACTTTGACTTCAGCAGCCTTGCGTAGTCGGTTCATCACCGCGGCTGCCACGTCGCCCTCTTCATCACTGATTCCCTCAACAAATATAGCATCGACGTCTTGCCTGTCGAGATCTCGCAATGCTGCAAAGACGCCTCGTGCAATGTCCGCCGTGTTGCCTCCCAGATTGACATCGAGAAGTGTAAACTTCGTCTCGCCATCCGCCACCTGGTGCGTTTCAACACTTCGCTGTACGTGCTGCTTGTGTATAGTCTGCAGCATGCCTGCGAAGCCGGGCGTTGATGGTTCATGACCGTTGATCTGCTGTGATGCGTCTGCTTCAGCTGCTGTGCCCTGCGCGATTGGACCGCTGTTACCAGCAGCATCCAGAGACCATCGTTTAGTCCGAATGACTCCAATCTTCTTGCTGGCTGCAATGTATTGCGCCATATCTGACCAGACTGGTGCTGTTTTTCCACTCTCAAAAAGTACCACAGTGGCTTTTGGTGAATAATGCCTGTATTTCATGCCAGGTGCCTTCGGCTTGGAATCCTTCTCGGAGGTGTCCTTGTAGCCGATCTGAGTGTCTTGCCAGCCTTCACACTCCCTGATTTGCTCAATGCTGATACCTCCTGGTCTCAGAATCAAGGGTGGCGATGACATCCCATCTACGACGGTGCTCTCGACTCCGACATCGCATGGTCCACCATCTATGATCGTCTCGATTCTGCCATCCAAGTCGTAGGCTACGTGCTCAGCAGCAGTGGGTGAAGGCTTCGTCGAGGCGTTTGCTGACGGAGCTGCTATAGGCACACCGCTCATTTTGATTAATGCAAGAGCTAAGGGGTGTCGCGGCATTCGCGCGCCGAATGTAGTCAGACCCGCTGTCACTTCAGGCGCGAGTGGCGAGTTTGGCGGATTAGGTAAAATGATGGTGAGCGGACCAGGCCAGAATTTCTTGATCAATGGTTTGTAGATGCTTGGTATAGGGTCATCTTTGGGAATTTCGTCGATATCTAAGCCGTTGTTTGTGGCAGGCTTCAGTAATGCCCGTAGTTGTTGGAGCGAAGCAAAATGTACGATGAGCGGGTTGTCGGCTGGCCTTTGTTTGGCTTTGTAAATACCCCTGGTAGCAGAGCTCCTCGTTGCGTCTGCACCGAGACCGTACACAGTTTCTGTCGGGAATGCAACTGGAATGTCTGAGGTCTGGAGTTGCTCTGCTGCCTGTCGCAAATGTTGAGCATCTGCTGATTGAGGATCAAGCTCAATGTCGAGATCGTCCAGGAAATCGGTCGATACAGCCCTGGCTTTGAGAGAACCAATTTTTGTCGCATCAACTGGCAAGACAGCCGTGTTCAATGCAGGTGATTCGGACGCCATGATGTGCAAATGGCAGAGTCGAAAGACTCCTGTTGCGTTGATGTGTCTACGGAATTTGTTGGTAGAGTGGGCGCAATTTGTGAGTCTATTGATAGCGTGTGCGGCGTTTCTTCGTCCAGCGGTTCGTGAAATCAAAGGGAAGGTACATGTAAATGTAGTGTTCATGGATTTTGTAATGACTGGAATTAGGCATCGAAGCATTTCCATCTCGAACTTTTTCAAGTTCCGTCATGTCATACACAGTGAACCCTAACCCTATGCACAATATTCATGTTGTTTGACACTGGACACATCATACATGTAGGTACATGTATGTAAGCATCAAATGTGTGTACTGATGTATATGTACATGTAGTGAGTGTATGTAGTTGTATTCTCTCGGTATAAATGCAGGTAGGTGTCGTACTCAAGCCGCGTGGTCACATGTTCACCAAACGAATTCGCTCCAAGACATGGATCCTGAATTGGTGAGAACCTCTGATATGATCTCTATACACTGGTACATGTAAATATTGGTGCTTAATATGAGAAAAGAACGCTAAACGAATCGCCGCCATAATGCACCTTTCCAATGTTACATGCGCATCCAAAGTAGCAAACATAAGAAAATTAAGTCTTTTGGCCACCGCCGCACCAGCACGATCCCTCTCCCTCTCGTTCGACATGCACGAGCATGTCCATGCCGCGCTCTCGTGCCAGATCGACGACGCGCTCTTTGACGTCCTCGAGATCTGCGTACGGTGCTACAATGACGTGAATGATGCCGCAGATTTTGGTATTGGCAGCCGCCGGCGCGTGATCATGGCCATGGTGGTGATGGTCATGCGAATCTGCAACTTCTCTGTCGTCAAGCCAGAAGCGTGGTACGGCGTAGCCGACGACTCCACGCATCTCACTGAGCTCCTGCAGAGCGATTTTGATGCCGTATTCGAGATCGTCAGGCACGACGAGCAGAAGCTTCTGGCCTGAGGATATCACGAGCGGAACCGCGGCAGCGAAGATGAGAATTGCGATGATTATCGTTGCGAGTGGATCCCATAGATACCAAGGTTTCCACAAAGTCATAGCGGTGGAGAGAATGACGGCGAGCGAGCCTCCGGCATCTGCTGCAACGTGGAGGAAGATACCGTGCATGTTGTCGTTGTGATCATGAGAATGACCGCCGTGATCGTGGGAGTGAGCTGCTTTGGCGGGCTGCTCAGCTCCGTGTCCACAAGCGTGACCATTCGAATGCGAGTGATCGTGCCCGTGAGAGTGGTCATGTGAATGTGAATGATCATGCGAGTGCCCATGTGAATGTCCGTGAGAGTGGTCGTGCGAATGGTCGTGTGAGTGGCCGTGCGAATGTCCGTGTGAATGGCCATGATCGTGGCCTCCATGCCCGTGATCGTGTCCGTGATGAGCGTGCCCAAATGCGAACAGGCCAACCATATTAACCAAAAATCCAAGCGTGCTGACGACGAGTAGCTCTTTTACTCTTCTCAACTCTCTACCTTCTGTTATGCCTTCTGCGGCCTCCCAGATAAATTCAACACTGACCAGCATAAGGAAGATGCCGTTTCCGAAACCAGAAAGGGTATTGAGCTTACCCCAGCCGTAAGGCATCTCCGGACTGGTGGGCCATTTCGAAGCTACGGCAGCTCCAAGACCAACGACAAGGCCCAGACAATCGAAGAACATATGTACAGTGTCGCTCAATAGACCAAGGGAGCCACTCAAGTAGCCATACAGACCCTGAATGAGCATGAATGCAAAATTAAGACTTTGAACATGTTAGCTTCGTTCTTGCAAAATCGAATTTTCTTTAAAACATACCAAGTAAAGTAACAAATGCGTCTGGAGTCTTTCTCGATGATGATACTGTGTACAAGCGAGCCCGGTTCGCAGTTCGAAAGCACGAGTCGGGTAAAAGGTGAAAATTGTGCATCTGCATGGTTGTGGTGGCGAGTGCTAACATTGTGTGCGTGGTCGTGATGGTGGTCGGAAGATGGAGATGAAGTGTCGAAAATGACACCTGCGAAAGCCAAAGCCGAAAGGCCGCCGTTGCAGATAGTGCCAGGCCAAAGTGCTGGCGAGAAGAGGAATGCACAACTTGCTGTTAGCAGACATCCCAGTCCAAGACCCGCCTTGACAGAACTACGCAAGGCTGCGGGCTGCGCGAAAACGTTCGCAGCAGTAGCACTGGCAATCGACAAAGTGCTTAAGCCGATAGATGAAGGAACAAGGGATGGCGATGTACCCAACAAGACGGATACACTAATAGTCGTCAAAGTAAGGATGCCTCCAGCGATCAGAGTCAAGTTCACATCGCCTGCCGAACATGTAAGTGACGATGCGTTCCAGGTCAAAGAATGCGATGAACCCATCGACCCTACTCGGGATGCTGATCTCGAGGTTGGTAGCGGGGGATTCAGGTATAAGGCCGTGACGGCAAGAGCCATGTAACCAAGGAGTAGATCGAAGAGTGATGTGTGAAGAGTCAATCCAGCAAAATCAGACATGGCGCTTAATAGAACAGCCGCCAGAGTAAGCTTCCTGCTCGTCGCTTGCTTCGTCCATTGGCTCAACGAAGGCTTCAACGCATTGTCGAGACATGTCAAGTTCGCAGCTATTGCAACGAGTAGGACCAGCCCAGTCCGCATTCCGCCAAGTTTCATAGCAGCATAAAACGGTAGGCCGACGCTCAACGCTCGCAGTGCCAAAGACTTTAGTGTGGAAGCGTCCATAGCGACGTGTACATGTCGGGAGGAACCAGAGTCTTTGCCGCGATCCAAAGTTCGCTCAGATGCACGTAGCTTGGCTAAGATGCCGACTAGTAGCAGTGTTCCTGAAGCTAGCTGGCAAGCTTCAACGAGGCCAGATGGTTTTTCAACAGCTCTTGAAGGCAGATCCGATGTTGAGGTCAGGACGGACTGCTGCAGCTTTGCATAGGCCGAGAGAGGCGGAAAACCATCTCCAGTCTTCGATCCGTCGTTAGAGGAATATGCTGCTGACGCCAAGAGATACGGCAACGGTACAAGCAGAGCAGTCAGGGCCTCGGGTAGAGAGAACCACGAACTGCTCGCGGCAGGTAGGTCGGAGAGACTTGGTGTATATGCATTGCTGTTCACATTGGTCCTCCCAAGGTCCGATTCTCCTCTTGCTCTTCCCTTCATTGGCGACGTGGAATGACTATGCGAATGTGCGTGTGTATGGTCGTGATCGTGGCCGTGGCTGTGGCTGTGGGAGTGAGAGTGGGAGTGGGAGTGATTATGGGTGTGCCCGTTGGCTTGGACTGCGTCGATATTTGTTTTGAAAGCATGTGAGCGATCGTGCTCGTGCTCCGGCGACGGATACGGGCTGTTCTCGCGACTCGTTTCATTGTGGGTGTACAAGAGATTGCCGTTCGAGGCAGCCTTCCTCACATGGCCATTTGTACCAGAGAAGGAAGTGTGTCCGTTGGCAGAGGCAGGCGTGAGGTATGAGCCGGAGAAGGAGTGGCTGTGACCATGATGGTTTCCTGCCGGGGCGCTGCTCAGAGGCAGCGCATAGCTCGAGGCCATGGATACCTAGGTAAATATGCAGGTCGTCGAGTCTGGCCGCGTCGGTGATCGAGAAAGGTGGTACAGCGGGATTTGTGTGCCTTTATCGCGCCATTTGGGTGTGAGGGTAGTGTGTAGCGGTGTTGCTGTGCACAAGACAAACGTCGGCAGCTCGTCGTCAGTCGGTCGCCGTGTGGATCGTAGTGGGATAGACAACGGTTGCAATCTGCACAGATTCTATGGTGCCTGGTGCCCCCTATGCAAGCGCGGTTCACGGGTTCACAAGCTCGACAACCAAGTCTAAACCTACAAAGCGCGCCGTCTTTGTCTCGCGCGCCGTGAGAAATTGCTGTGGACAACGACAGCAGTACTTGCAGCCCAGCAGATCGTTATCGGATACCATCTGCAGATTTCTGGTCACAAGAGTTTTCCCGTACTGTCTTCAAGTCTCTATGTATGTCAATTTTGCTATTTTTGTACTATCTTGCCACGCTGTAAAGACCTCGTGTTTATCATACATTTTGCAAGCGATACGGATAGATCGCCTTTTTAGCGCATCCGCTAACAACGACCCTGACAAGTGGCTTGGGGAATTAATCAAGACACTCCGGAGTAAGAAGAGATCTTGAGACGTCATCCGTTCTGGCATACAAATTGGCGGGACGTGACAAGATGGACTTGCTGGACGTTTTGCAGCTGCTATTGCCACTGGCAGTCGTTGCATCTACTGCTCTGACTATCTTCATTGCAACCTTGCCGCAGATCTACGACCCTTCTACACCTCGAGAATTCCGGGAAACGGACTTCTCGGACGAGGACAAGAAGAATGCGGAGAAGTCGGGCTATGCTGTCTACCAAGCTCACAAAGACGACGATGGGCTCTTAAGAGCACATGCGTCTGTTCATGTCGTCGTTCTCGGCGACATCGGTCGTAGCCCACGCATGCAATACCATGCCTTAAGCATTGCGGCTCAAGGAGGCAGGGCAGTCATTATTGGCTATGTGGACTCGGATGTTCACCCAGATATTCAGGCAAATCGCTTGATTTCTGTCCTGCCCATACCTACCTTCCCCAAGTACCTGCAGACGAGCAACAAATTGCTGTTCCTACTGACTGCGCCGCTGAAGGTGTTGCATCAGATCTGGAGTCTGTACTATGCTCTTGGCTACAAGACGGCTCCTGTCAAATGGATGCTGGTGCAGAATCCTCCCTCTATCCCGACTCTGGCCGTCGCTCAATTCCTTTGCTTTTTCAGGAAGACCAGACTTGTCATTGACTGGCACAACTTTGGTTACTCCATTCTAGCTCTCCGTCTTGGTAACAGCCATCCTCTGGTACGGATCTCAGAATGGTACGAAGGGTTCTTCTCAAAGCATGCTTTTGCTCACTTCACCGTGACCAACGCCATGGCGCGAGTCCTAAAATCAAAATGGAACCTCGATGCGCTGGCTCTACACGACCGTCCGCCAAAGCACTTCCAACATCTGACTCAAGATCAACGCTCAGCTTTCCTCCATCGCCTTCCAGAGACAGCTCAGTACGCCCCTGATCTCGAGAAAGGCAAATGGCGTCTCATCGTGTCATCGACTTCCTGGACTCCCGATGAAGACTTCTCGGTCTTGCTCGACTCTTTGGTGGCTTACTCGGCTTCGGTGACCAGTCAGACATACCTGCCCGCCATCCTCGCCATAATCACCGGTAAAGGCCCACAGAAGGATTATTACCTTGAGCGTATCCGCAAGCTCAACCAAGAGAAGAAGCTGCTCAACGTCGTTGTCATGACGGCTTGGCTGAGCTCAGAGGACTATGCTTCGCTTCTCGGATCCGCAGATCTGGGCATCAGTCTTCACACTTCATCTTCTGGTGTGGATTTGCCGATGAAAGTGGTAGATATGTTTGGCACGGGCTTGCCTGTTGCTGGCTGGAGCAAGTTTGAAGCATGGCCTGAATTAGTGACAGAGGGTGTGAACGGACGTGGTTTCGGCAGTGCCGAAGAGCTCACGCGAATCTTGGAGCAGCTATTCGTGGGCGAAGGTGGAGAGCTGAAAAGACTCAAGCAAGGCGCTATGGAAGAAGGCAAGAGAAGATGGGACGACGAGTGGATGCCAGTTGCTGGAAAATTGTTCGAGTTGAAGCCTTGAGGTATTACAAAAAAAATCGTACCGCACTGCAAGTACTGGCAAGAAGTGAATACATTAGATTACGAGCCAGCTCACGCCCATCCAGCCCGCCAAGCTGCTCAGTCCGATCAACAGCGCACATATACCCATTACCACACCAGCCCCAACACGGTCTCCCGCATCTCTAAACCCGCCACCCTGTATAGTCGTGGCACCAGGTCGGAATGTATCTGTATTCATAAAGCTCGTGCTCCGACCCAGGAATATCCACAGCAATGTCGCGGCAACGCTGACGACCAGAACCAAAACCAAAGCAAGCGACAATCGCAGTATTGACCATGATAGCACGAACTCAAGTCCTTCGGGTTGCTCGATCTTGTGAATCAGGTCACCTTCAGCATCGAGACGTCTGTTTGCTGGCAGACTTGAGTCGGCTGCTGCTAGTCGATGCGCCCATTGTACGAAAGCGTACCTCGACTTTCCCATGGCGGGCTTGTAGTAGTGTGCGAGTATCTTGTCTTCGCCGAACGTGTCTTGCAAACCTTTAAACGCTAGCTCACGAGGACTTCGGGGTGAGTGCAACCAGCCGTAATTCGAGTCTGCGGCTCTGCTGGCAGCTCCGGATACCACGATTCTTTTGAGACTTCTGGCACCGAGGAATCGCCAGGGTCCAGAAAGGCTTGCGTACGCTTGCCGCAGCTGCTGGAAGAATTCTTCGTCGTCGAAGTCGGTGCTGCGGTAGTGCTTTCCCTTTTCTGATGATCCCAGACCACCGATGGCAGAGAACCCGTGCGTTGCGGGTATCACTATGGTCGTTACGCGTCGGCGACTGTTTTCCCTACTTGGTCGTATGCTCAGTGTGAGCACGCTCTCCATGATCGTCATCGGCGTGCTTGGGTTCGTGCCACCTTCGGTCATATGCCTGAGGTCTTTGCGGTGCATGCCGTCACCGCTGGTGGGATACGGCGTACGGACGAGGCTCTGTGGTAGTGATCGTCGAGGCTGGGAGGTATCGATGGGCGGCGGGAGGACCTGCACTTTCTTTCCCGTACCTGGCGTGCGTTGCACGTCTTCCGGTGTCGAGTACTTGCGAGTGACTCCCGGACTTCTTGGGTCGTTGAAGCGTAGAGAGGCGGGAATGGCTGATCCTCTGTCTCCCATGGGCCCAAAAGTGTCGATGGTTCGATCCAGAGTGTTTTCGTCTCGCATCAGGGATTGCAAGGTAATCTCGTGTGCGATCGCATGAGCTGATAAGATCTGGTCGACCTTATTCACGACGGGTGCGGGCATGACAGACGATGATCGGTACGCGGGCTGCGAGTGAGGCTCTATTGTGCTGTGTGGACGTCCAAATCCTGAGAAACGCGCAGATCGTGGTGGCTGAGGTGGACTACTGTTTTGCTCTCCTGGTAAGAGCTCGGTGATGGAACCTACGAATGACGAACTTGGACTGTCGGGATTGTCGATGTACCTAGATATCGCTTCTGGCACCTTGACTGGTGAAAGCTTTTGATATCCATCTCCTTCCGGTTGGGAAGAACGCCCTTTGTTCCGACTAGCAGTAGCGATAGCCTCATTGGGTACTGCTTGAGGTCGAGAGGCTCTTCTCTTGGACTGTGAGTGTCTTCCCCTATCGATCAGATTCGCTTCCACACCATTTGCCTCCCTGTCAAGTATGCTGGCCAGTTCGTCTTCGCCATCACTCGAGCTAGCATCGAAGAAATCAGCGGTCCTCATGCCCAGGTCAGCTTGGCTATCGATCGACTCCATTGGAAAGTCTGTCTGGCTATTGATTGATTCCATATGCATTGTTGGGTGTACACTTCGAACCGGACTGGCGACTGTGTGTGTGATATGCGGCGACCGACGCGGCGAGTCTGATATGCGCACGCCAGCCTCGGTTGTGGGCTTGATAACGGATTCCATTGGGGCAGAATTGCTGTTGCCCAGCGGCTGATGCTGTCGCGAAGCAATTGCGCAAGCGGCACGATCAGTGTCTTCTGGTCAACTGTACCAACAACTATCTCAGTATTTGGATGGTGTGCAGGAATCCCTCTGCGAGGCGCGTAATTAGACTGCGATGAGGTGTCGGTCAGTTGCCATAGTCACAACAGCGGTATGCAGGAATGCAATTGGAGATTACGTCCCAACGCTGTGGTTTTGACGTTGCACAGCAGCTTCTGGTCCACCCTAAGCGACGAATTTTCCACCACAGAGGATGCACACATCGCACGCAGAGAAAAGCAACCTTGCCAACGATATGTTTGGCTCAATATCGTCTTCTTTCGGCACGCCGTTCTGGTCGTTGATTTCAGAATTTGCATCTACATCCATGCCTTCCTGTTCTTTCCGGTCCTCAACCTTTACAAATCTGGCGTGAGTCTTCTTGAACTCGGGCAAAGCATCATCGTTCAGATAGAGAGCGTTGCAAATGCGACAGCCTTTGCTGATCCCAGGTTCCATGATAGAGAGAAAAGTCAATGTGCACCTTGAGAATTGGTGACCTCCAGAACATCTTGACCAGCGAAGACTTTCGAGCACAATGTCCTGATGGCAGATATTGCATTTCTCGACAAAGGCGTCATCGTCCACCATGGCGGGATCAAGGGCGCTTTCAGAGCTTTCTAGCTTGGTCTGGACAGCTCTGAAAGCGCCACCTATTTTGCGACTGAGCGGACTGATCTCGCATAATTCATAAGGAAGGTCCAGCACAGCTGTCGCGACGTGTTGGTATTGGTCTCTTGTGAGCTGCAGTCTTGACTGCCGCTGTGCGACAACATCTATCAGCCGGTCTAGGCGCTGGAAGAACATGTCATCTTCGTAGTAAAGACGTGCTCTAATGTTCGTCAAGCATATGTGGAGGTCTTCTTCGTTCACCGCAAAATCACGGTCATCGTCATAGGCCCATGGCAGTGGCGGCACGGAGATTGGGAGTGACACGTCCAGCGTGTTAACGATAGACAATCTCAAGGCCTCCTTGGTCTTTTCGTCGTCATCGACTTTCCCGCCTCGGCTGACGAATTGGCGCAAGCCATGTAAAAGCGTTTCAGCAGAGATGTTTTCAGATGGCGAACGACCACCATAGAACGGGAAAGGTGCTTCGGTGCTCTGAAAGTTTGTCGTCAGCGCCACCACACTGTTCTGCGATGACTGAATGACGTGAGCAGGACTGTCGCTCGGCAGTAGCGACACACAAGTAGCAACCATATCTCCCAAAGGCGAAGCTGCAATGCCCCAGGTACGCTCTTGGACATTTGCACCAAGATCGTAAGATGCGCTGAAGTTTGCTTTGCTCTCATGGATCGCATTGTGCCAATGTGACTCTTTCAAGTTGGGATCGTCTTCGAGCGATACGGGCAAGCTCGACGTTGCCGAAGAAGCTGTTGAGAGGTGAGAGGCAAAATGTAGGGTTGGCAACGCCTCGGCATCTGCAGTGAAAGCGAGGCCTGAGATGTCGTCCCAACGCCCATCCAGATGATGGCTGTGCATCTCATTGGCTGATCCACTCGTTGTATCGATATTCATGACAATGTCTGATCCAAATACCAGCAGCGAGGATGACTTCGGTACGAATTTCAACGGCTCGCGGATATCGACTGCGCTCGGAATTGTATACTCTTTCGCTTCCTCAAGAACCACGCGCGGTCCTGAGGCAGCGAAAGGCTCATATCGCGCGTCGCAAACATAGAGACGAGCGTCAGCGATGTAAGCAAATTTTGCAGAGTCTCGATCGTCCCAGTCGCTGAAAGCCAGAGCAGCAGCACCAATCATTGGTGCATCCCTGTTATGGAACGCTCTATTGTGCGTTGCGGGAGCTTTGGGTGATAGACGTTGGTGAGACACCACAGTGGCTTTCCATCGGGAGTTTTCTGGATTTAGGACATCGTGCGGCGAAAAGACTCTAAGTAAGAAGATATCGCCAGCGTCGGTCGAAACGGCCAGATAGTGCTCACGCTGTGAGACGTGCGAGTCCAGTCGTCGATCGATCGATTTGTGCTTTCTGTGAACGGCGGGAACCCAAGCAAAGCTTCGAATTCTTTGCCTTACTTGTCTCCTCTCAAGGTCGTCAGTGATGGTCGTGCCATAGTATGCCTGTATGGCATGATTGACGATCAGACTACGCTGCCATTTATCTCTGATGTGTGGTTGACCAGTGCATTCCCACAGGACTAATACATGATTTGAGTGCAGGATTGCCAGCGCACAAGTGTTGAAGCGCGCAAGTCCAGGCGGCGACCAGTCAAGCTTGACAACGTGGCGCAGAGACAGTTCTTCCCCAATTGACCAGTTGACAGAGCTGAGAGGTTCAGAGAACGGAATCTCGGTCGTAGTAAACAGATTGGTTCGATGTGCGATACTGTCCCATAAAAGGCTGTTCGGACCTTTGGTGTTCAATCGTGGAACCAAAATCGCGATCCATTCGCCGCCTCCCACAGCAATCAAATTGTCCGCCGACCAACACAAGTTGTCGGTACTGGTTGGCCAGAATGGCACCTCCACACGTATGGTCGTCATAGTCGAGTCGCACTGCCAGCTAAAGACTTATTAGTTTAATGGTCGAAGGAAGCGCGGCTGGCAAGCGCCACAAGCAAATGGTGGCTGGCGTCCTGTTGACGTCTCGTGTTGATGTGTAGATTCGATTCCGGCTGTCGGATGGCATATGAACGCAGCGATCAGAGAAGGCTTGTCAGAGCAAGCAAGTGTATTCGCTACACACGACCGTCGAGTTAGGGTGTAGCATAATTTTATGCATACAGTTGTGATGCTGGGATCAATGCGCAAGAAGTTCTTCGATCAATCGCGCGCGCCTCCAGAACGGCAAATCCCGCACCTTGATCCAACTCCCCTACGTGGAAGCCGAAGGGGTCTACAGATGCCGATGACCTCCGTTCAATCCACGTACCGCTGAAGGAGAGTGAACATACACCGGGCAGCAACATGGTACTCTCCTTCATCTTGATCCAGAACCGGCAGTGAGTAATGCCTGTTCACGCAAGACCTCGCCGACCGCATGCGCTGACCCCACTCGCAGAGGCAAGACCCGCCTTGCCAAATGGTACAGCCCCTACAACGACGACGAGAAGATCAAACTCAAGGGAGAGATCCACCGCCTTGTCGCGCCGCGCGACCAGAAACACCAGTCCAACTTCGTCGAATTTCGCGGCGCCTCGAAAGTGGTGTACCGCCGCTACGCCGGACTATTCTTCTGCGCATGTGTAGACGCGAACGACAACGAACTCGCATATCTTGAGGCGATACACTTCTTCGTAGAAGTGCTGGATCAGTTTTTCGGCAATGTGTGCGAGCTGGACTTGGTATTCAACTTCTACAAGGTAAGTCATCCCATACCCACAGGCATTTAAGAACAAGTGCTGACCCCTCGAAAGGTTTACGCGATATTGGATGAGGTTTTCCTAGCGGGCGAGATTCAAGAGACGTCAAAACAAGTGGTTCTCACGCGACTAGAGCACTTGGATAAGCTGGAATGAGGGCGACGATAAAGCGACAGGAGAATACCTAACACAAGAGCCGCAGCACAGCATGCCCCAGAACGCACAACAAGGAGCCATAAATTACACCGCCAAGTTCATACCGGCGGTACGATGGGTGTAGTGTGCAAGAAGTCAGGGAGGGACGTGAACGCTACTGGAAGTACGCCAGATACTCCGCTTCAGCTTGTGCAGTCGAGAAGGACCACAACGCGCTTAGCTATCCTCCCAAGCTGGGACTACGGCATGCATGCGTATGAGAGTTTCTAGTGTCACTAGAAGCGGCTGGGTCGAAACGTGAACCCAGGATTGCGCCATTCCTACCAGCAGTCACGGGTCATTTCTGAACCACACGAACCGTGCACGCGAACCACGAGATCCAGAGCTGCTACATCATATATGTACGCTAGCTAGTATCAAAGGATTTTGACAGGGCTATTGATTTCTCAAGTATACCGGTTATCCGAAATATCTTCAACTCTCATTGTGCTCTTCGTGTGAGACATGTAAGAACTCATTCAAAAGCACAACATGTGCCTGCCTGTTGCCACACTGTCATGCCGGCTGTTCCTTGCCGGTGAAAGAAGAAAAGGCCGCAGCACCCAATCACTCAACCACATGCTGAGAGCATCGCAGACCATTCCGTGATCTCATCTCGCTAGACCCTCAATCATCAAGTTCAATCACTTCAGCCTCCTTCGTCACCAAACCCTCCGTGATCAGCCGTCCCACTGACGCCGGTGTTCCCTCAACGGCAACCTTGAAGAGCACGATCTTGTCGTTGAACAGATCCAACTGCTCCATACGGTCCTGGTCTTTAGGCCTCTCACCTCCCATCATGAACACGCCCTCAATCATCGTAGTGCCCTCATAGACTTTGCGCACAGTCTCGACAGTAGTGAGCCTGTTGCCCTTCATCCACGTGAAGTGCTCTTCTTTGCTGGCGTTGGACGGCTTCCTTCCAGGCTCCAGAACGCCAATCCAGTACCTGTGCGGGGCCAACGGGGCGTTTGGGCGATATTGAACGACCCTCTCGTGCCAGCGCTTTTCGCGAAGGAAGGGTTTGGCAACGTCGCGGAGGTCGTCTGGGCCGAGCCAGACTCTCTGCTGCAGCGTTGGAGTAGTCTTAGCATCGCTCTCATGGGCTGGGGTGGACTGGGATGGCGGTGTCGGGGTGGCTGGCGGTGTGGCTGGCGGCGTGCTCGCACCTCGGGAGCCGGAGCAGCCAAGAGTGTGCTGAACTTGGGGAAATTGAGTAGGCTGCTTGAAGACGTCGCGATATGCAGCGGCATGTTTCTCTGAAGCGCCTGTCTTGTTCACGTTGACTGACTCTCCCAGGTCGGTGGAAGGGTCAAAGTGGTCCTGACGTGCGTACGGCTTGTAAATCTGCTTGATCTCTGGCAGCTGTCCACTGTTGGGCTGGTAGGTGTTGTTGTTTTCGAAAGCGAGAGCATTGTGGGCAGGCGGTAAGCAAGCGTTTGTCCCGTTGTTTGCGCCGCCAAATGCCTCGCCATCTTGCAGCTCGGCCTCGAGGCTCATGCCATGTTGTTCTTGATGCTCCAGAGCGTCGGCGAACTCTTCGTCGTCCACATCGAGATTTGGTGCGTAGCCATTGTCGAGTTCCGCCATGGCAGAGTCGAAGAAAGTGTTTGAGCTGTTGGGGTCGAACAACGCCATTTTCGAGCGTTGGCAGTGGTTGTTGTTGGTGTAGGTGGTGATTGACGCTTCTCGAAGTCGCGGAAATAATGAACGGTCAAATGCATAGCGAAGAGCCTGTTGTCAGATGCTAAAGTTGTCAGATGCTTCCAATTATCAAACGCTAAGAATTGTTCGCAAGAAGCTGTAGATGAAGAGGAACATCTTTCACATCACTCGACATGAATTGGACTGGACTCACATGCGCGTCACATGTCCTCGGGTGGCTGGCAAGGGTGTGTCATGTGAAGTGACTGTGATCGCGCATTTCACAAGCCTGCGATTCGCTTCTGCCTAGACAATCACGAGTCTCCTCGACCCATTTCCTTACTTCTTGCTTACTTCTTCCATCAACTCTCGCACACTCTCGCACATCCATCAAGCAGACACGCCACCAACATCACCCAACATGGCGGAGAAACCGAGCGCAAAGGGCTGGACTGACACTGAGAAGGTATTACAAGCCATTGTCCGTTCGATAGCAAGCCATCACGCATATTAATGATCCGCGCACAGGTCGGGCTCTTCCTGCAGATCATCTCCAAGGCCGGTGCAATTCCGTGGCCAGAGCTCACCCTCCCGGAAGGTCGCACCTTGAAGGCTTGCCAGGTCATGGTCGATAAGGAGAAGCAGAAGATCAAGAGGGCGCGTGAAGCTGCTGGCGAAGACGTCGATGCCGAGACTACCTCTCCCAAGGTATGGAAGACCAAGCGCATGGATTCGGAGACCTCACTGACATACTCATACAGAAGCGTAAGGCAGCTGAAACCGAGGGTGGCAAGGCCAAGAAAGGTCGCAAGGGCAAGGTCGCTGCTGACGACGGTGGCGACGACGACGAAGAAGAGACCGTTCCAGCAAAGAAGACCAAGGGCAACAAGAAGAAGGCTTCCAAGGCTCAGGCCAACAAGGACGACGACGACTTGGTGAAGGAGGAGAACGCCGAGGACGAGGACTAGGGCGCGATGCCCAAACCTCTTCGCAGCATCCTGCCCTCGTTTGCCGAAGGAGACTTTCTGGAACCTGCGTGCGTCTGCATTCACTTTACTGTCTACATTACCTCTGCTCATGCAGGTGGTTGTCACAGCATTATCGCGGTCTGGAGTATAGTTGAATGACAAGACTTTTATGATTCGTACATGCAATATACTAGCAACGCGAACGTGAACGTGAACGTGAAGTTGTCTTACCTTGATGGAAAGCTCTTGGCGTCGAGCCTAATCTTTGAAACATCTTCCATCTTCTGTGTCGCTAATCCAGCACACGACCATCCTCTCCTTCCATTCTCTCGCTCACCCTTTGGCTCCTTTGTGTGAGCCTTTCTGAATGCTTATCGGCTCGTCAGCACACCTGAGGATCGCAGCGCAAACCTGGCGCAACGCTTTCGCATCGTCATCCCGGAGCTTTGCATTACTGCATTCGCCGTCAAGCACATTTTCGCCATCCTTTACCGCCACAAAAGTCACGCGCACTGCGCATAGATCTACCGCTATCTACTATAATATACGTTCATTCACTGCCAGCCAAGTCGAAAAAGTTAAGGAGAAGGATACGAAAGTCGCAGCCATGGATCAAAACCACGCTTCAAAGCGCAAAGCTTCTCACACACCAAAATCAGACCGTCCGATGAAACAGGTACGACAAGATCAACTCTCTCCTCCGGCACCGATGGCAGCCAACGGCGTCTCTGCCGATGTGTCTGCCAACGATACCCCAAACGAGTACGCATCTTCCGACAACGAGGTAGAAGAGCTGGTACACACTGCAACCACAGAGTCCGCGGAGTGGCAGGCTACAATTGAGAAGGTTGTCAAGAATGTGGTCAGCATTCACTTCTGTCAGACTGCCAGTTTCGACACCGATGCGGCACTTTCGAGTGAAGCTACTGGTTTCGTCGTAGATGCTAAAAGAGGATACATCTTGACAAACAGACACGTTGTCGGCGCTGGACCTTTCTGGGGATACTGCATCTTTGACAACCATGAGGAGTGCGACGTCTACCCGGTGTATCGCGATCCGGTACACGACTTCGGTATCCTCAGGTTCGATCCCAAGGCTGTGAAGTACATGAAACTGGATCAATTGGAGCTGCGACCGGATATGGCCAAGGTTGGATCAGAAATTAGGGTCGTTGGTAACGATGCTGGAGAGAAGCTCAGTATTCTTTCGGGTGTGATTTCAAGATTGGATAGAAATGCGCCAGAATATGGCGAGGGTTACAGCGATTTCAACACAAATTACATTCAGGCCGCCGCGGCAGCTTCAGGTGGATCTTCAGGATCGCCTGTTGTGAACATCGATGGCTTTGCGATTGCGCTACAGGCGGGCGGAAGAGCAGATGGTGCTGCGACCGATTACTTCTTGCCCTTGGACCGCCCTAGGAGGGCGTTGGAATGCATCAGGGCAGGCAAGCCTGTGGATCGTGGTACTATACAAACACAGTGGATGATCAAGGCGTTTGATGAGTGCAGACGACTTGGTCTCAGTCCTGACTGGGAAGCAAAGGTTCGGGCGGAGTTCCCCAAGGAGACCGGCATGCTGGTCGCTGAGGTCATCCTGCCTGACGGCCCAGCACATAGCCATCTTGAGGAAGGCGATGTTTTGGTCAAGGTCAACGGGGAACTTTTGACCCAATTCACGCGTCTGGACGCTATTTTGGACTCCAGCGTCAGCAAGAAGGTCAAGCTTCTTATCCAGAGAGGAGGTGAGGATGTTGAGGTCGAACTCGAAGTTGGCGATCTTCACGCTATCACACCTGACCGCTACGTTTCTGTTGCTGGCGCATCGTTCCATGACTTGTCATATCAGCAAGCTCGTTTCTATGCTGTCACACTGAAGAACCCCGGCGTTTACTGCTGTGAAGCCACTGGTTCTTTCCGATTCGACGGTTCAGAGTTCGGGTGGCTCATTCAAACTATCGGCAACAAGCCCACGCCCGATCTCAACACCTTCATTGAAGTCATGAAGGCTATCCCTGATCGTAGCCGCGTGGTTGTGACCTACAAGCATCTTCGCGACATGCACACCTTGAACACCAGCATCTTGCTTGTCGACAGGCACTGGAGTAAGAGCATGAGAATGTCAACTCGCAATGACGAGACTGGCGTTTGGGACTTTACTGATCTTGCTGAGCCTGTGCCTCCTGTTGCTCCAGTCCCTCGGAAAGCCAACTTTGTCAAGATGGAAGGCGCTCAGCACCCTGCAGCCGTTGATATCATCCGTTCCTTCGTCAGAATCGGCGCCACCATGCCGTTGAGAATCGATGGTTTCCCTAGGTCTCGCAAGGTTGGCTTCGGCTTGGTCATTGATGCCGAGAAGGGCCTTGTCGTGGTCAGCCGCGCAATTGTGCCATACGACATGTGTGATATCAGTGTCACCATTGCTGACAGCGTCATTGTTGACGGCAAAGTCGTCTTCATGCATCCACTGCAGAACTATGCCATCATTCAGTACGACGCTAGCCTGGTCCAGGCACCGGTCAAGAGTGCCAAACTCGCCGACCGCCCGATCAAGCAGGGTGAAGACACTATTTTCTTCGGCTTCAACCAGAACTACCGCCCTGTCGTGGCCAAAACAACCGTCACAGACATTACCACCGTTGCTATCCCAGCCAGCGCGTCTACCCCTCGTTACCGTGCTGTCAACTTGGATGCCATCACCGTTGACACTAGCCTGAGCGGACAGTGTGGCAGTGGTGTGCTTGTTGCTGAGGATGGCACTGTACAAGCACTTTGGCTTACGTACCTTGGCGAGCGCACAGGACACAGCAACAAGGATGTTGAGTATCACTTGGGCTTCGCAACGCCTGCCTTGTTGCCTGTCATCAACGAGATAAAATTGGGTAAGAAGCCCAACCTTCGCATCCTCAACCTCGAGACACAGACCGTCCAGATGTCGCAATGTCGCATCATGGGTGTATCGGAAGAGTGGATCGAGCGTGTCGAACGTGAAGACCCAGAACGCCATCAGCTGTTCATGGTCCGCAAGGTTGATGCCGGCAACGTTGGAGGTCTTGCCGAAGGTGATATCATTCTCACACTCAACGACAAACTCATCACCCGCGTTTCAGACCTCGACATCATGTACAGTAATGATGTCCTAGACGTTGTCGTCGTGCGCAAGCAGGAAGAGGTGCGTCTGCAAGTTCCTACAGTGCCCACAAGCGAGCTCGAGACCGACCGCGTCGTGGCGTTCTGCGGTGCCGTCTTGCACCGTCCCCACCACGCCGTTCGTCAGCAGATCAGCAAAATGCACAGCGACATCTACATCACAGCTCGCATGCGTGGTTCGCCAGCGTACATGTACGGTCTGGCGCCAACGAACTTCATCATGGGCGTCAACGGCAAGCCTACACTCGACCTTGAGTCTTTCATCCGCGAGGTTTCAAAGATCCCCGACAACACATACTTCAGACTCAAGGTGCGAACATTCGACAACGTCAACTGGGTCGCCACTCTCAAGGCGAACTACTCGTACTTCCCCACTGTAGAGTTCGTCAAGGATGACAGCGTTAGAGAAGGATGGAGAAGGGTGCAGTACGAGAACGGCGTGGCAAAGAGGGGTGTTGGCGAGGCTTCTGGTCATGAGGAAATTGAGGCTGGTGAGGGAGAGGATGGCATGGAGGAGTAAATCATGTGCACAATATTGCATACCATTGACAGATCTGTATAACACTTGTACGATATAAGTCAACTTTGCTTGAACTTTCCAAACCGTCGTTCGCATTCTAATGTGCTATTCCTCACCGATTCCTCACTAGCAACGCGGGCAGAGGTAAAATAATTGTGGCTTGGATGAGAGCCCCAAGGCTGTCGATGAAGCAACGCACTTCATTCGCGCAGAAATACCAGGCTCAAAAAGCAAAGGCAAAAACATACAACAGGCGGGATTCCC
>JACWFN010000091.1:0-28613 GCA_019775635.1 Cladosporium sp. VS III D KN 1
CGACACCAGACAGTTCTCCAGTTCGTTGCCGATGGATGTCGAAGGAATCGATTCCGCTACCGTGTCACCTTCGTCAGAGTGTCCGCACAGCAGCGGTGACTTGTCGCTCGATGACGATTACGTGATGGTGTCGAGTGCCTCTCCAAGGTAAAAACTCGCCACATACTTAGACAAGGCGAGCTCTTGAGCACGGTTCGGCTGTCAGTAGAGCAGGGTCAAGCCACCCACTCCAGGGTGGTGGTCACTGAACAAATGGACATGAACAGACGCAAATGTCTGTTTGACCGCCAGGGTTATTTTGTTTGTCTTGTTTTTCTGTGTGGTTCGCCTGAATTTGAGAAATGTTTGTTTGGTTCTTTTCACGCAGTCACTTTCCCAAAACGATTAGCAGAAGTTGTCATAAGCTGTCAGAAACGCCGTCCTGACACGTGAGAAAGGCCGCTACTTTGCTGCATAGATGAGTACGCGAGTACGCGACGTGGAAACGCGTCTGTCTTTACCTTCAACTGCCGAGGTTTATTTTGCCCAAAATTTGGCGGGGTTTGACCACAATTTGACACCAAGCCTAACCCTAGTGAAGCATGACGCTCCCATAATCATCGGGCTTAGTGACCCAGATGTGTTTATCAGACGATTGAACAAACGTGAAAATCAGTCTGTTTGATCGACTGAGCAGAGAGTGTTTGTTTGCTTGGTTCGAAAGTGTCAAACGAACCAAACCGTCCATTTGAGTACTGTTCAGTGACCATCTCGATCCCTCCTGATGTCCAGGCAGCCGTGTCAACGAGCACTCGCGTCGACGGCATCGATGTCGACGAAAGAGTCCGGCCCCGAGGCAAGAGCATAACAGTGCATCGCTGGGGTATGCATCCAACCACGCATGATTATGGCTCGTCTTTCACGTATATAACGTAGTGCTGTGCATCGGGTTCTTGTGGACGCAAATCCAGCTTGCAGGGATTGATCAATATGGTACGAGTACAGTACCGTCTTCCAACCACTCAAGCTCAAGCGATGGGCTATCCTTGGTCGTTCAACTTTCCAATAACCATGCTACTACACCAACACTATACTGTACTTAATGGAACACTGTCTAGTGTCTGAGTACCTGCAATTTGCTCATGTCATCCGATTATAATCCCCATAGGAAATCATGGAATTCTCGTTACAGCACGTCGTGTATTTCTACAAGGCCTCATTACTCGACCGTGCCGGGCGTTATACAAAAGGTTATTCCATATGAGAGGTGGACTGCCGTCCGGCAGACACCAAGATCGTCACAAAACTTCACGAAGAATGCATAACCAGCACGAGATCATTTCCCGGGAAAGATCGTCAATTGACTAGACAAGAATTACGCAGAACCGTTTTCTTAACAGTCACCACTTCGCTAGCGTTGCGATTATTCACGTAAGGGATGTGTGAACGGAACCCGTGTTGTACACGCCCACTGTTTTCCATCGTGGAGATGCATTCCTTCAGTTGCTTCCCGTCGCTCCGACAGTCCGAGGGACTGACCAGAACAATAATTACCAATCCGAAGCGCCAGGTACACGTACACCTAGACACTTATCGGGTTGCAAAGGGAGCTGACGAAGCGCAACAAGTGTTTCATCAAGCCGAAACGTCAACGGGCAGTTACGCCTGCCCTCACACTCATGCCTTGGATCTGCCATAGCAATCTCAAGACGAACGCTCAAGCGCTCAAGAGACAAGGGTCTTTGTGTGCCAGGACCACGGAGCAAGCCAGCTTTGAAGAAGAGTGACAAAGCTTGCGAAACTCTGGATTCGACACAGCATCTCAGTTGCAGTACGCTTGATCGAGACTGGCTGCGACCTGTCTCGTTGTTTGAAGGACTGGCGCGCGGAGCGGACTCCGGTCGTTCCATGACGTGAGACTGGGAATCGCTCACAAAGTGGATTATAGTGCTGGAGACGAGTTCCTGTGCCTTCTCAAACATTTTTTCGATCTCTTGAGACCACTTCTCTGCAAGACGTCAGGATTAAGCCCAAGGAAAACCTGACAATCTGAACTTACCGATAAGTCCCTCCTCATGGGAAAGGATCTCATCCTTGCGCCAGTCCCTATGGAATCCAGGGGCCAATCTCACCCGAGCAAGTGTCTCTGCATTGCGCGTGTGCTCCAGATCATCCAAACTTCCTGCCAAACAGAGGTAATGTCCAATGTCAGAACAGTCGAATTTTCCACCGCGGCCATCTCGATCGGACTGGTGGTGCTTGCCAAGCCAATAGGGAAACCAGGGCTGCAATACGTCAAAGAAGTCGTATTCCTTGCCGAATCGGGCAATCTCGACCATCAAACCAAGATAGGGTGCTTCTTCATTGTAGACTCTCTTTCCAGAAAGGATTTCGAGTACTGTATTTGCAGCTCGAGGCGAACGATGAGACAGTCCAATCTCTTGTGGTGTTGGCGTCCGTTCGAGCAGTTCCCGGTAGTGGAACGAAGAATCCCAAATAACGGCCCTGGGTATCTTCCATGACGCGATCCAGCTGCCGTCTCCCGAGGGATCGGTGACATTGAAAGTGACATAATGATCACCAAGGAGTTTTCCGGTGATCGTGCAACCGTATGCACCTGGATGATCTATCGAAGGACCGCCGTCGAGTGCGGCTCCTCCCAGGCACAGTTGCATGTCTGCGTCGGTGGTGGATCTCAAGACCTCTCCTGGGGATGGCGATATAGGGTCAGGGGTTCGGGTGGCAGATGAACCGGCGAAGCTTTGCTGGCTGGGGGTTTCGTGACTATGGTTGAACGGAGTTGGGCTGTGACTCCCTTGAGGTGAAGATGCCGGAGATACAGCTCGGTCGGTTTGGGTCTCGCTCTGTGAATGCAATACAGTCAGTCCAACTTGACGCTTGTCACCGATTTACAAATGACAACTGGAGTCCGGAAGTAATACCAGGGTTGCAGGACTGCCAGAGACGCTGGGTGATGCCAATCGCGGGCGTTTTGGCGGCCGTATTGCTGGCACTGTGTACCGGTCAATTGAAGTCATGGCAGGGAGCCTCGATACAGTGCGTCGGGGGAGCTTGTAGCTGATGAAAGGATAATGATGGAGATGACGATATTGAGAGAATTGGTCAAGACACACATCGCAGCCCAGACATTGGATTTATAGGCCCACGCTACTTTCTACATTCCGCTAATACCGAACCTGTTTGAGTCTCACGACAGAAGAAGACGAAGTCTGCGCCGCAAAGAGGGCCGTGCAGAGGACAGGGCTGAAGTGAAGAGACGCGCTAATTTCAGCTGATGCAGTGCGTCCGCATCATCCGAGCAGACATCGGCCTATCAAGCGTGCTCTTGACGCTCTGAATATAAACGAGTGGTGCTTCAGCTCGGAGGCGGAACTCAAAAAGGACATCGATGAACATGATGCCCCGCATCAGAACATCACCTGAACCCCCGGCGCACGTATTGACATGTTTCGCCCAAACCACGGGATCTACTGTAATCACCTCAGTGTGCTATTTGAGACGCTGGTACATCCCACTTGATGCAGGAACGTAATGGGCGAATGGTCACAGAAGATGAAAAGATCACTGCCGCCTGATTCTACGTGTGGTAGTCTCGGTCTGCATCGTGGCTGAGACCAAGAAAGCATGGTTTCACCCTTTTTCTGTCTGTGATCACAGGCGGAAGGATAACCCATAGGACATTGCTCGACCCTGATGCCACGCTGTTGCGTTGAAGAGGGCGTTGTCCACGAGATCAGTACAGTAGGCCTGGCTGTGATAACCGTTGAGGTCTCCCGCATGACGGAAGTTCACACTCTAACCCCCGACAACAATGAGAAGCCGAGGCAGGGGGTCGAGTCATCGAGTCACACACTAAGATCGCCGGGCGGAAGTTCAACCACGACCTTCCGGGGCTAGTGGGCCTGGTTTGGCCCGTGGCAGCCAAGTCTTCCCAATGGATGTGCACATCGTGGTTTGGTGAACGTAGGAGCCGTAAGGGGGTGTTGAAAGCGAAAATCGTGTACGAGCAAGCATAGGTCTGGATCTAGCCCTTGTACATAGCATACCGGTCTGCACCCTCCGGCGTGATGGCGGATCGATCCTGTGTGCGTATTGCCCTGCATCTGCAGGATTTGCCGGTCTTCCCTCACATGGCAACCATTGGGGTGCAGTGTGATTGTCCAGCTAATCTGTGACTCCAACAGGACGTTGCTTAGGGTATTTGTCGAGGTCATTGCCTCGACTCTAGCGTGATGGCCTTTTCTGCAGTGTGATCGTCTTGCAATATCTGTCGTGGCGGCCCACCTTCATGGAATCGTGGTCTACCGCCTTTCAGGTCCCACCTGGGTGTAGCAGTGCCCATGCCGTTTGAGAAACGGGTGCTCTGCAATACAACCCATGTGACAGGTGTCACAAGGTCTCAATTATAGCAAGGACTGGGCAACATCGATTTGCTGATGACCATATGTCACAATCCAGGGCTTCACGGGCTGGCTCATGCATGCCAGCTCATTTGTCGCGAGGACTTACTCAGGAGGGCTGTCCTCGCATAGTTACTTTTGACTGTCCGTTCGTCATGCTCCAACAATCTCCAGCGCCGCCTTTCGCATGACCATCTTGAGTCCCGGAATCAGTCGAGAGACCAAAGACCATGACTATGCGACGATGATCGTGCGCGGCTAGGTTGCGGGGGCCTGGAACAGCCTAAGGCGTGTTTTGTTTACCTAAAGATGCGCACCTGCTGCACGTGCTTACGCCGTTATCGAGCGTCTCCAAGGTGGCTTGAAGGCAGCTTCGTTGTGCCGTCCACCCGAGAACTGCCATCCTTGCATCTGTGCCGTAGCCTGCCGGTGACGTAGAGCCGTTGGCTGGGTACTGTACCCACTCCTTCCAGACCGAGTCTAACACGCCAGCACTTGCAGTGAAGGGGTGCCACTGGCTATCGAAGCATGTTATCTGGCCTTGAAGCCAACCAGGATTTGCACCGTCAAATTGCAGCTGGGCGCTCGTCACATGCAACGCACGATTGCATTCGACGGACAAGACGGCAAGGCGAAGGGCTTCCAGTAGTGCTAACATTGTTGCAGTAGCACGCACAAATTATTGGGTGCTTCCGCGCCACCCGCTGCGAATGAAATCAGGAAAGCACACGGCACCTTCAACAAAATAGGACGAAGCATACTGTGCAATCGAAAAGGGAGTGTTTGGTCAAAGCCGCCCATTGATCCATAGCTTAGCCACCGGTGGACGTTTCCCAAGTCCAACGTCACACCTCAGCTCTGCTTCGATGCGATGTGGCCTCTCACACGGGGCTTCGAGGTCGCACATGGGCGCCACGCTACGATCGAAACACGGATGTCGAGTTCTCTCAACCAGTCCCTGACACCAGTCTCCTTTTGGAGAGACCACCGAACAGAACACGCTGAATATTTTCCAAGATAGCACAATCCTGCTGGCAGGTTGGTGAGATAGCAGACAGCTTGCGGAGGAATTCTATGGTCCGCTTCAACAGTGCTTGAAAGCGTTCTTTGTCAATCAGCTCGCGCAGGAATCCACTTTGCCAGACAGCGGAAAGCACCAGCATGTTGCCGAATTGACTGTTGGAAGTCAGTATCGTACACGAAAGCGACAGGGAGTCAGTAAACTTACGCATGAGCGGTGCCGTGGATGTTGGTCACGACTAGTCGATCGGGCACACCATCCAGTGCAACCGTACTCTGCATGGCGGCTTCGATGCATCGCCTGCAAGCGGCCTCGACCGCGCCTTCTCCCATCAGCTCGATGGCCTTGAACAGGTGGATTTCGGCTTTGTCGCGAGGATTGCCGTGCGCGTCCAGCGCGACGCCTTCCACGCTCCGACGTTCCCTGACATGTCTCATGATGTGCAGCGCGTAGTCCAAGAAGGGCCTGTTGGTTACGTATCGTGCTCCCCAATACTTGGCGCGTAACCTGGCAGACGAGATGTCAGGAGGCGGTTCTTCGCCGTCGCTCCATTTGAGAGCATCAGGTAACGAAGTCCTCCATTCATCTAGGACTGCTTGATGGCCGTCCAGCATCGCGCGAGCATTTGGAAGAGGTAAATTGAGACATCCTGGTCCGTAGAGCTCCCTATGCACTTGGTTCAGACGCTTTCTCAAGTACATCTGAGCAGTGTAGAACATAATAATGTCGTTGTTCATTCCGCCCTTTCGGTCTTTGTGGCGCGCGGGATCTTCGTGCGTCTCTTCTTCGGCAAGGTCATGTGGCATCAAGAGGAGGTCCTCGATGATCTGAATGCCACTGGATGGCAGTCGAAGCTCAGCAAGAATGTCACTTTCGAGCTGCAAACACGTCCAGGATGCCAGTACAATCAGGTTCTGTCGCTTGTCGGCGATCAACTTTCGGCCATGCTCGTGCTTTTTGCGCACGTCGCCACAAGCAGTCCAGTAGTTGTCATTGTAAAGTTTGTACCGGTCCAGCAATGCCAAAACGACTCTTCCGGCCTTGACGATCCAGCTCATGCTCTCCTTGACGCGTGCCAGCTGTCCCTTGTACAGACCAGCCAGCAGGAACATCTGTGCGTGGATCAGCTCGTTGCCATCTCCCTGCTCGCCAAGGATTGCGGCGGCTTTGGAATAATAGGCGATGCCGGGAATGATGTCCATGTTTCTCGCCGTCTGCGGGAACGATGGAGTCGCCGTGGGCGTAGCAGACGATGACTCGATGTCTGTCATCGTCGGCGAAGCGTCGTGCATTCCGAGGCCGTGGGAGAACTGGTGTGGCAGTGACTCATCAGCGTTCGACACGCTCTCTTGCACAGGACCCGGTAAGGGCCCCTCGTGCGCGCAGATCTTGCCGAGCGCCAGGATAAGATATATGAGAGCGTTGCTTGGGGAGCGTTCAGTCTCAACGAGCCGTTCGGTCGTGGACAGTGCAGTGATGCGCCGAAAGTCAGTATGCTGTGATCTCTGTCGCTTGAGAGGGCGGTCTGTCTCGCCACCGGCACTTACAAAGCCGTTGTGCGACCTCGTGCGATGTCTGCTCGGAGGATATCTCGAGATGAAATCGTCCAGCAGTCTGCGAGTCTCAGACTTGTCGAGGAAAGGATGCATCGCGTGCATGTGCTTGACATAGCTTTCCCACAGAGTGTTGATGGTCGTTTGGTCAAGATCCAATGTTCCATCAGGCTTCAGACCGCCCGCCGCCGTGGACTGGTGCGCGCGCGATTCGGAGCTGAGGTATGCGTATGCTGGAAGCCCGCGACCCCAGACTCCCTCTGGTGGCGAAGGCGCGTCGAAGGAGCTGTCTTCACTGCGCGCAAAATGCGCTGGCCCGCCTGACTGCGTGCCGTCTTGTTCTTCGATGCCTTCACCTCGCCCATACAGACGTAGAACGCCTCGATCCTCGGCTCCTATGACGTAGGCATCGTTGACCTTGACCTCGGCTTCTTGCAGCAAACGTCGCACGCTTGGCCAGAGCAGAATAAGCTTGTGGGGCGCTGTTCGATGGTCATCGAGTTCCGGCTTGCGCCTGGGCGCCGCTTCTTCAGGCTCGCTAAGGTCACTCAAATCGATGCGCTGTCGCTCCACCTGTCTAAGACGACCATCGAACACGCTCAACCTAGTGGCCAAATCTTGCCTCAGGTCTTGATTATCTTTGACGATTTGCTTCAACCGCAAGATGACGTTTTCCATTTTCTTGTCGGTCTTCGCGGGTGGCGTGTCCCGATACTGACAAGCGAGAGAGCTCTCCTTGCAGAACGAACAGGGGTTGCCTTCATCGCACTTCTGCTTTCGCTGGCGACATTGCTCACATGCTTGAGTGGCACGTTTCGGTCTCTGCTGTAGTTGATTGCCCACCATCGCTGCTGTATGACCGTACACTGGCACAGCAGGAACATACCCGGGGGGACCTCCAAACGCCGGCGTCATCTCACTTTGGCCGCGAGTCCCCTGCTGAGTGAAACCCGCTTGAGGCGGCGCCGGTGCCTGGCTCGGTGGAGGAGGGCCGTACGTTGCATTCTTTGCAGCAGCGTTCGGGTGGCCGTATTTGCTCATGTCTGATTGGCGCACCGTGCCACCCAGCAGATAGCGAGTGTGCAGCAAGTTACGCGGGAGCAGCGGGGATGCGTTGCGAAAAGCTCGAAAGTGCGACTGTAACTGTAATTGTAGTTGTCCTGGAGGATTGAGATTGTCTCCAGAGCGGCGTGAGCTCACTCCTTCATGTCATGAAAGACTTGACCCTCTTCCTAGTCAGTCTTGTCGCAGGACAGATGGCTCGGACGCCAATGGCTCGAGAATGAACTGTCCGAGGAGAAATGGCCCGAGAGTGGCCTGAAGATAGACTGGTCAGAGAAAGACAGCTTAATCACCATGCATTTGGAGGGGAAAGAACTCGTCAGGGCGTCCATCGATCTTTATGGGCAGCCGCCGCCCGATGTCTGCTGCAATAGGAACTGCAGCTGTTTTGGTAAATGGTCTCGGTCTCAGAATGCTCGACAGGAGCGTCTGCGTCGAGTGTGTCCGACACCACCGACATATTGTGGTCCTGAACGCTTGTGCTGATCCAGGTGACGCCCGTCCCAACATGCTGCAAGACCGAAGCAGGGCACTTCGATCCATGCTTCACCGCGTCCATGGTCGCGTCAGGTACTATGGCGTTCCTGCTTTTGTGGGAGATGAAGTCGCAGGGGAGGAGCGCTGTGGCACTGCCTGTCCTTATCGCATGCAGACAGCCTTATCGCCTTGCGATGACGTCCCGCGGTTTCGAGCGGCTGAGCCCAGTGCAGCATCGCACCCCATGTCGACCCCACGTGCCAAGACGAGCCCTGGCACGGCTCCTCCCTCCCCACGTGAAGCCGGCTACTCGAGCGATCGCAGACCATGCATGATGGAGGCACTTTGGACACAAGGACAGTAACGTCACCCAAATTTCGAGCGTACTCCCCACGAAGGCTGTCATTGCGCCCTACCATGACACGCAGCGGCCTCGCTCACCGGATTTGTCCAGACGATCACGTGGTAGGCAGTCCTCTGTCAAATGGCAGTCCACACGTGCCCGGCAGCCGCTGGCGATCCTACAAGCGTGCTGCACGACAATACTGCCACCGGGCACTATCGCTTTCCAAGTCGAGGCGGGAGCACCGTTCGAGTTCACTGTGCGCTACGATCATTCATTGAGACTTGGTTCCTCGATAGGCTGTGACTAAAATACATGTACCGCGCAAGCGACGGCGCCGTGCGATTGCTTGACGGGACAGGATCCATGGAAGCTCAGCGTACGCTACTGCTTTCCCATAGGTGACCACACAGGCAGAGGCTTTGTCGTGGCATAAGCGTCCCGACCGTCCTCGGACTCCTTCAGAGTAGAGCTCGACGAATACTGCGACAGCGGCAGCGATGTCTGCGACGGCGGTGGTGGCCGCGGGAGCTGTGGCCGTGGCGGCAGAAGTGACGACTGCGGCCGAGTCCAGGGTGAGTCTTGGGGTGAGTCTTGAGGTGACGCCGGCGGTGGCCCCTCCGGCGGCGGATGAGGATACGGCCATTTGCAATCTTTGACTCCTGCTGACACAGTAACTTTTGACTCCTCGCGCGGCGGGTTGGCTTCATCTCCATTCGGCGTGTCGCCATCAGCGTGCTGCGTCTCCATCTGAAGTACCTGTCCGGTGTTCCGTCCTCGCTTCAACCACACGATGAGCACCGGCAGAGCCTCTGCGAACATGGTAGCCAGGACCAGGAGTGCGTTCAACACGATTGTTGCCGCGGCGGTGCCGACGTGGTTCTTGGGTGCAAAGAACCGCCCTATCGTGAAGGCCGCAACCCTGCTTCCGGTCAGCAAAATGGCAGTCACGGCTGGCGCAATCGCCCTCGACTCACAGCAAGCGGCCTGAGAATGCCGCACAAGGTGCCCCTTTCTGACCCGAGCGCATCCGACGGCGCGAGATGAACACCGCCCACGTTACGCTGAGGACTACGTCCAGACACACGTCCACCACCGTCATTCCCAGCCATCTCGGAGCCTGCAACGCCGTCAGTGCCGTCTTTTTGCCTCGATGGGACTGTCGCAGGAGAGCCCAGGAGCATGCCTCACCTCTGCAGCGCACACGAACCCGCCCATGCTGCTGTCGTACATGCATCCACCAGTCGCAAGCGCCACTTCCGCCAACGTCCACAGCCCGCACAGGAGGCAAGCTGCCTTCTTGCTCCGGTCTCGCCAGAGGCACTCTAGTCCCAGCACCCACACCAGGAGCACCAAGCTGGCCAACCTTCCACTCCCGACCGAGAGCAGTGTCAATGCCTGGCTCGCGAAGAGTATCTGCGCCAATGTCAGCTCTAGTCTGCATTGCTAAGGGTCGAGTCTGTCTGCGGCACGAACCACGGCGGCCGTCCTCCTGTCGAAGTCGTCCGCGGGCCTGACATCTCTTCCAAGACCGTACGCCAGGCCCACGGCCATCAGGACCAGGGAGGTCATGCCGAAGAAGTACGCCAACACTGCAATTCACGTTCAGTCAGTGGCTGCAGCGAGGTCTGCAGGGATGGGGTTGACCTTGCCGTTCAGCCCGTCACTCAGCTTCCAGTCGCGCCATTCCCAGCCTTCCCCACGGAGCAGGGACCACCTGGCGTATGTGCGTAGCCCAGCGCAGGCGGTGGAGGCGGTGAAGGCAACCGCCAGGAATGCGTACAGCCCCGCCTGGGTGCCGTCGATGGCCATGTCCGTGGTGTGTGAGTGGTGCAGAGGTGGTGCAGAGGTGGTGCAGGAGTGTCGAAGAAGTCTTGCGGAAGCCTTGCTGGCGACACAAGTCGGTGAGGTCGTGCCTGGGGTGTCCAAGGACGGCCTTCGCACAGATATAGCCCGTGACCCTCGTCCAGCTCGTCTAGATTGGGTAGATGCCCGCTAGGGGCGCGATTGACTACGTCAAGTGTGTATTCGACACGTTCGACATGCCGCGATAAACACGGACTTGCAGCCGACATTGGCTTACGTATTGATTGCCGCTCCAACCTGCATTTCCTTCCTCTCCGCCCACGAAGCTCCCCTAGATTATGTGTAATCTGATCGCGGGCTTGGAGGACCCCTCGCGATGTGCATTCACCGTGTCAGATACTCGATCGATCTGCCCCTGTGAATGCCGCATCTCATTGGATCAAGATGTGACCATTGGGTTTAGGTGCGCTGATCCCTTGGGGGATGCTTCGCTAAATATGGTACACTTACTATGATGCCTACAATCTGTGCCTGGCAACGGCCTGATCTGGACCGGGTGACGTTGTTGAGATGCAATTCGTTCAAGCGTCAGGGGAATATCAATCTTCGCTTCATCGCGACATATGTAGTGTCCTAAAAAGACCATGGCGCACAACTTCTGGGCGATTCTGCCCGGAACGGTCTCTCCAGAATTCCGTTGCGGGGCGTGCTCGGTTCACGAGTCCTGGAAGCGGAGGCTGGCTGATCTTCACCATATCGAGAGGGAATTTATTCCTCCCATCCCGATCGCACAAGGTCAGACAGATAGTCCGTCTTACAACTTTGTTCCGTTTGATACTGCAACATGAAGTACGCAGAAGTTCACGATTATGGCGTGCCTCCACAGAATTGATTCCTTTGTTGGCTCGGACAACGATTACATCTTATTTCTTGAAAGCCAAGTGCGAAATCTTAGAAGACGTCTGACACATCAGACGGGCGAAGATAGAGATGTTTCATGCGGGCCAACGACTCCATCTCCTGCAAACACAGCATCTACGGGAACGAACGCCTCACAGGCAAGTCTGCACTCACATCAGCCAAGGCAATTCGAAGCACGCGGACTTTCGCAACCCGCTTCCACTCCTGCGACAGTCGCACCAGAAAAGCACAGAAACTTCAACACCTTGGAGATCATACCATTCTCATTCGAGGGCAATTCGGTGGGCCGTACGCGATCGCGGTCTAAGGTTACTGCGGATTGGGAGTTGCGCACAATGGAGCTGCTGAAAGCAACGCCCAATGCAGATCACTGGGAAAGCACCATGAAGGCCGTTGGCATTTTCGACACGATTCATTCAGGTCAGGCTGTCGCATACTTCCTGGGCGATACGCACATTGATACATGGACGACTGAAAATCGTGGGCCACAACACAAAAGAACTAGGCACCAACATACAGCATTGCTCGAACGTGTAACTTCCTATGCATCATTCGCCAGACGAAATGAGGTTAATGCAGCGGTTGCTGGAATGCTCGCCAATTTCCAAAAGTTTCTTCTGCTTTCTGTTTGCGTCGTTATACAAGCTACAGGTCAGGCCCAAGATTCAGAAGTGATGAGTATACTGAAGACGCTACTTGGGAATGTATCGGACCAATATTGCCGCCGCCAGCTCGGGGTCGCCAAGTACATGAACCAGCTCATCGATGTTCTGTCTGCTAATGGGTGGGAAAACCGCGCTGCAGAGTTATTGATGTCCTGTAAGCTATTCACAGCCCTGCCTGGAGCCGATACAAATTTAATGAGTGCTCAGGGAATCGCGGTCCAGCCTATTATTATCCTCTTTCGCGGTCTGCAACGGTCAGTATGGAGTATCTACGAAACCGCTTGTCACAAACGACATATACGGTGACTTCGAAAACTACGTCGGTGGGGAGTTTGTCAAAGCACCTGTACCTCTTCGTGCCGGAGTTGGTCTCCCAAATCACCAACAAAGAGATTCAGTGAGCGCACTTTCTATTGCACGAAGATCCCCTGCTAACACTCCCCAGCGTCGGAATCGTCTCTCACCACCTTGGTTACAAAAATGGCCATTTTCTTGATCCAAATTTGTCATTACTAAATCCGATGGAAGTCCTCCGATGACGTTGGCTGTTGGCATTTACGGAAAGCCCTATATGTTAAGCCAAACCACAATCCCTAATCCTCCACCCGTTGGAGGCCACACAATAGTTGCTGCGCTGTCGATGCATACGTCTTGCCCTGCTTTCAAGGAGATGAAGAAACCATTGTGCACGTCTAGGGCGTCCAGTGCAATGAAGACTAAAGTTTGTGGCTTTGGGCGCTCTTCTTCTTCCCAACCTGGCACAAAGGAGTACCGACTGAGTTCCATCCAAGAGGGGCCTTCTTGCGCCTTCAAACGGAAAACTCCATATCCCCTGAGTATGGCGGCATCGGCTCCCCGTTTGACATGACGCTCTACCCGTTGAATGTTGTTCTCGTCCTTCATGAGTGTCAGCGAGAGATAAGCTTTCTTGGACATGGTCTGCAGACCTGTAACCAAGCGTCGACGGCAGATTTGACCTGCTGTGTCACACCAGGGTCTTCGATGTTTAGGAGCTCATAAACGAATCTCAAAGACGAATACGCGGCGTATTTGGGCATTGGTTGCAAGCCTCGAGCAGTATTTTGGAGATTGCCGATATCAACACCATGACGCGTGCCATAACAGATAGCATCCTTGTAGTCATCTTGTTGCTTTTCCGCACATTCGATTCCTTCCTCAGGTGGTATCATGATTGACGTGGATTGATCTGGATTAATGTTGACCTCAAGTCGAGATGAGTCACAAGGATGCTGTCTGCCAAGAGATTGCTTATGACGTCACTTGCTTGTAGCCATCTCTTCTCAAGCGGTCGATCCTACCTGCTCGTTTCATATGCATGCACGTTACCATGACACTTTTTGATCAAACCGGAGACTCCGTCAGCATTCCTGGCCATTACAACGATGTTGCGCTCTTGCGTGATCAGGATTGTGACATAGCGCAATCGACGCTCCACGAAATCGCGGACATCTTCTTCCGCTATGAAGCGCACGAACATTTCAGCATTTCTCTCCTGCATCGCCACTACATTATCCCCTCGGACTTCGTAATGGTTCATGAATACATCGATGGGCAAGATGTCTGCATTGCGGAGCCTTTTGGAAATCGAAACATTCGTCCACGCATCTACAGCTTGAACCCACAGGGACAATTCTTGCCTTTCGAATACGAGATATCGTCACGTGAGCCAATTTCAGCTCAGCATGCTTTTGTGGACGAAATGAGAGCCTTCCTCCTTCGCAATCGCCTCGAGAAACAGATCGGGCTATCAATAGTTGCACCGTCAGGGGGATTTTGGACCGAACAGCTTCTTAATGGCGTCGCCGGGACTGTTGCGACCCGAAGTGCTGAGGAGCTCTACGATCATAGCGACAGCATCACGGAATGGGGATTTCGCAAGCAGAACGGCTACACAGTTGTCAAGGTACTCAAGACTTGTAAGCTGACAGATGCCGGCGTACATGTACCGGTGCCAGACACTTAGAGAAGGGTCATTGGCACCGCCTCTCTCATAGACTTGCGTCGACGCTTCCGGACTGGCCGGCGTTGTGCGACACCCCGCCGTTCATGCATATGGTCTGGAGCTGCCCTCTTCACGCGTGACAGGGTTGTGGTCGAAGTTGACAAGTTTGCAATACATGAACAGATGAGATCATAGTTCCTCGATCCGTGCAGTTCCAACGTTAGTGAATGAAACATGGTGGTAACGTCCCCACAATACAGACATTCCTAATATCGGCTTGATGCCGAACACTCTCCGATCAATTCAAGCAGCAGGGATTATTGGAGGCGGCGCGTCGCGGCCGACGGCTGTACCCGAGCAAGACCAATCTGCGACCGGCCGCTATCGACCCACCCACCAGTGTATAAGCCGCCAACCTTGCCCGTCTACGTGAAACTGCACAGGTCAAAGCCAGACTTACGTCGCGAATGACCTGCCTACATGGCTCGTAGCGCTCGAAATCAGCTTGTCGAACCGCCTGATATGGAGTCCAAGATATAAAGGCGTCACCTCGCGACAAGGCGGTCCGCGATCTACTGCGCGTCAGTATGGCGCCAGGTGTGTAGTCGTCACACCTGCTGCTCCAGCAAAGCCGCCAGGATTGCGCCTGGCGTTGACACGTTCTTACTTCCACCCGTTTTCCCCTCCCTCCGCCATGCCCACCAGTCAGAAGCTCAGCGCCCATGATCATGGCACCAAATCTAGCGGTCGCGCAGCGCGAGCAGATCCACGCGATGCTCCAAGCTGGCCGTCTCACTGCTGACCAGATAGCTAAAGTTGCAGGCTGTAGCAGCCAGTCAGTCAGCGCCATACGCTCCAACATCCGAGCTTTTGGCAGTCCGCGAGCGCCTTCCACAGCTTCGCCCGGCCGCCGGCGAAGCATCACGCCAACGATGTTCGATGCCTTGGAAGAGGTCCTGCTCGGAAAGCCCGACCGGCAGCTCGATGAACTTGCAGCGTTTCTCCGGGAAGAGTTTGATGTAGACGTCTCGACCTCTACAATGAGCCGTACGCTGAAAGCAGAGGGGTGGTCCAAGAAGATGATGCGGCGCAAAGCACAAGAGCAGAATGCGGACCTGAGGGACAAATACCTGCATGAGTTATCGGCGTTTGCTTCTTATCATCTGGTATACATAGACGAGTCAGGCTGCGATAAAAGAGTAGGTTTTCGCAGGACGGGCTGGTCGCCGATCGGGACCACTCCGGTGCAAACGGAAAGGTTCCACCGGGGCCAGAGATATCACATCCTTCCCGCGTACACACAGGATGGCATTCTGCTAGCACGAATATACCAGGGATCAACGGATGGTGAAGTTTTCGAGGACTTCCTGGGGGAGCTTCTGCAGTGGTGTGGTAAATGGCCACAGCCCAAGTCTGTGCTCGTGATGGACAATGCGTCCTTTCACCGATCTGACCGTGTAGAGGAGTTGTGTGCGGAGGCAGGCGTCATCCTTGTGTACTTGCCACCATACTCACCAGATCTGAACCCCATCGAAGAGTTCTTCGCTGAGCTGAAAGCGTTCATCAGACGCAACTGGCGAGTGCATCAGTCAAGCCATGAAGGATTCGAAAGCTTCTTAGAGTGGTGTGTGGAGGTTGTAGGTGAGAGGGAAAGTAGTGCGAAAGGACATTTCAGGCATTCGGGGGTAACAGTGGAGACCATCTAAGCGTGTCTTGATCGTTACAAATGAGGCGCCATTGGAAATTAAACTTTGTTGCCATTAAACATTACACGCCATGACACAGTAACGTTACGCATGTGAACTCAAAAAGCCAGCATCCCAGAAACCTGTCATATCAAGCACATCATGAAACCACGGATATCACATCCGCATCGTCCGCTTTGTACCTCTTCGCCCATCGTGGTATGTCGCGTACGAACCTCTTTGCTGTGCCCCTCTTCACACCTTGCTTTTCGAAGAAGTCGGGATCATTCTCTTCGTAGATCAAATCCAGATCCAGCGCATTCTCCAGCGCGACATCTCGCGCCTTCTGGAAATCGGCCTTCAGAACTGTGTCAAACACTCTCGATTGATGCCACTGGCTGTACTCGTTGAGTGCTACAGTACATCACGGAAGCCGGGAAGCTCAAAATCTCGGGGAAGTGACACTTCGGTGGTGGAAACGGTGGCTACAGCCTCAGGCTGCATTCCCGAGGCCGAGCTGGCACTACCGGGCAGGACGTTGTTGATAGTGATAGGCGGAACACCACCTGCGGGGTGCGCCCGGACAGCGCATCAGCGCATAGACATCACGCCACGTCGAAGGTCCCCCAGACGCCTCCTCAGCGTCCAGCTGAGCGCTGCGCTCAGCCAGCATCCGCTGCGTGGCTGAGCCACGGGCCGGAAGCGCCGGTTGAGTTTCCACATAATTGAACGAGATGTCAGGCCTAAGCCTTTTACCAGCGCGTAAAAGCTCACCCCAACTCAGCAGTTGCTTTTCTACTACTGACCAGTCTACCTGAACTTCGTCAAATCGTCTGATCAGGTCGCGCTCTGAGCGCTCGTTGACCGACACTACCACGTTGCTATCGTCGGGCCTGACGCACTTGCTGTTGTTTATCTTCTTGCTGAGCAATGCATCGAGCTTTGGCTGCAGGAACATGGACCAGTAGGGAGCTGGAGTCAACACAACGTCCTGTTCTGTATCCTTTGCAATCATTCTGTTGTTCAACTTGATTTTCCATACAATCGTGTATCGTATGCAGACCGGAGGATCGGCACCGTAGTCCTTCTCTTGGTCCCAGTCGTCCGGCTGCAGCAGACACAGCCTGTCCACTTCTACTTGATGCACGTTTGGGGAGGTGGGTATCGAGGGCGAGAGCGAGTAGACGGGCCCAGGCGCACCCGGGTCAACAATTGTGCCCTGCGAACCTTCAGCTTCGGGTGACAGCCACTGGTCCCAGGTATTCAGAAAGGGGTAATCCTGCAAGTAAGCGCCGTCGGCCGTGCTCGAATCCATGGTGGCAGATTAAGTTGCAGGGTGCTGACACGATCTGCAGGACCCGCAGGACGATGCTAATTAGTGAGAAGCTTTAGGTCTCAGGTTTGCAGTGCTGTACCGCGGGACAAGGCTGGCCGTGTGCTCTTCCGGGGTGATGTTGTACAGTGACAGCTTGCGTCGCACCTGAGGGTGGCCTCCGATGCAAGATCATCACGTGGCTCGACATGGTTCCACGAGATTCTACGGAAGACATCAGTGTCCGTGAAGATGCAGCTGTTACGTGCCATCGCTCACGTGATCTTCTCACCCGACAATCACCCCGCACCATGGCCAAGCTAGACTCCACGTGTTCCAGAGTTCAAGCTACCAAACAACATATTCTTGACTATCATTGTACCACGAGCACGTCCGTAGCATAAGAGGCTTGTAGCCTCACGGTGCTTGAATAGTTTCCCAGCAGTAGAATCGCCTTTTCACGCTATCCACAAAACGAATGTCCCAAGTCCCGCGAAAAGAGCATGTCCGCAAACAAACGTTCGCGCAATGCGGTATTGGATGTCAGGCCTCGTGTCTTCACTGTAAACACTGAAGTCGCGCTTCGCAGAAACGGCATATCATTGCATAACTTGGCAGAAGTGTTTGGCTTCAGTTGGCTCCCAGGATGGCAACCCATGATCAGTGGGGTCTAAGCACCGCCCTTCAGCAGGTGCAAGGTCATTCCTATCAGAATATCAGCACTTCCGATCACGCTCGAGTTCATATTGGAGACAACTACAGTAAGTAATGCTTTGCAGAATCTGGAGCGCAAACTGAGATGAAACAGCAGGAAATGAGAACCCACTCAAAGACCTTCCCTTTGCCTCGAGTGCGCCCTTCAACGCATACCACCGACAACACGACTCAGACTGTCTGCCTGGAACTCGAAAAGATGCTCTCGAAGAGATATACAAGTGGATTGACGGTGACGAGAAGAGCTGCATATTTTGGCTGAACGGCTGGCCAGGCACTGGGAAGTCGGCAATTGCTCGTACAGTGGCGCGCCGCTACCATGCTGAGGCGCGGCTTGCGGCGAGTTTCTTCTTTACTAGAGGTGGGGGCGACTGCAGTCATGCCGGCCTTTTCGTGACAAGCATTGCTCGACAGCTCGCGGACAATAAAGCGCTGGGTGTGCAGCGACTCATTCGTGACTCTCTGGAGGAACATAGCCAAGTTGCACAACAGACACTCCAGGACCAATGGACCCAGCTGGTCATTCAGCCATTGTCGAGATATGATGAGAAAGGCGACCGCAGAACATTCCTGGTCGTGATCGATGCCCTGGACGAATGCGAAGAAGTGGGCAGTATCGGGATACTGTTGCGCTTGCTGCCACAGGTAGGCGGTTGTAAGAACATCCGGATGCGGATCCTGGTCACAAGCAGGCCAGAAACGCCGATTCGACACGGCTTCGACCAGATGGGAACTGCTACACACCAAGGCTTCGTGCTACATCGCATGCCCAACGAAGTGAGCAACAAAGACATTCAAGTATATCTGCAGCACTACCTTTCGATGATTGCTATTGAACACCATCTGGAAACTTATTGGCCAGGTGAACAGATACTGATGACTATGGTACGATACGCTCAAGGACTATTTATCTGGGCTGCTACCGCTTGTAAGTTCATCCAAGATGGCAAGAGATTCGCCGAGAAAAGATTGCAAACCCTGCTCGACCGTAGCGCCAGCACTGGGAGCGAACCAGAAAGGCATCTGGACACCATCTACACTACTATCCTCCGTGCGTCCGTACCCGAGACGTACAGCAAAGAAGAGCAAGAGGAAGCTTACGACTACCTGAGGCTCATCCTCGGTAGCATCGTGATACTCTTCTCCGCACTTTCGGTCGAAGCTTTAAGCAAGTTACTGGGCCTGCCAAGCAGAGATACATCTGAAACTATTGCAGAGCTGCATTCGATCTTGGACATCCCCGAGAAACACAACCGTCCACTCCGACTGCACCATGACTCGTTCCGTAGCTTTTTACTCAACGAGAATCGCTGCAGAGAGCGTGCAATGACCGTCAACGAGCAACAAGCACACTCGCAATTAGCCAAAGGCTGCTTCGAGGTCCTGTCCTCGATTCTCAAAGAGGACGTTTGTGGTCAACGCGTGCCTGGAGTGCTGGTTTCGGACGTGAAAACTAGTCATGTCCAGCAATGCCTACCTCCAGAAGCTCAGTACGCTTGCTTGTATTGGGTGAGGCACCTGATACCGAGTGGACAACGCTTGCTTGACGATGGATATATGCATCAATTTCTGCGTGAACATGCCCTTCACTGGATGGAAGCCATGAGCTGGATGGGAAAGACTTCGGAGGCCATCGAGGCCATGACTTTGTTAGAATCAATCACTGATGTAAGGCGGCCAATTCCCGACTGCGATGCTATGAATGGTCGGAAGCTTACAGATGTCGCAGAGCGAAGAATATAAGATCAGTCGAGATCTAGTCCAGGAGTGTAAACGATTTCTGATGTACGCAAGATCTGGTATCGAACAGGCACCGCTGCAGGCCTATGTTGCAGCAGCGCTTTTTGCACCTTCGAGAACTGTCCTGCGAGAGGTTGGAGGGAAGACAACACTCGTCAGCTACGTCAAGCGATCCCCTCCAACACCGGAGTATTGGAGTGCTCTGTTGCTAACGCTTGAAGGCCACTCGGGTGGGGTCACTGCTGTGCAGTTCTCGCGGGACGGCAGCAAGCTGGCGTCGGCATCTGATGACAAGAAAGTGATGGTGTGGGATGCGAGCACAGGAGCACGCCTGCACACACTGGAAGGCCACTCGGGCGCGGTCCTTGCTGTGCAGTTCTCGCGGGACGGCAGCAAGCTGGCGTCGGCATCTTGGGAAAAAAAAGTGATGGTGTGGGATCCGAGCACAGGAGCACGCCTGCACACACTGGAAGGCCACTCGGGTTCGGTCTTTGCTGTGCAGTTCTCGCGGGACGGCAGCAAGCTAGCATCGGCATCATATGACAAGAAAGTGATGGTGTGGGATGTGAGCACAGGAGCACAGCTGCAAAGCATTGACACGAAGACCTTGGTCTCATCCCTGAAGTTTTCTGCGGATGGTTTCTTTCTACAGACTAACGTTGGCAGCTTTGAACTCCAAGCTGCGTCAGGTGGACCATCAGGTAGCGTCGGCTGGACTTCTCGCCCTCAACTCCCGGGATATCTTTGGCATCACCGCCAGTGGCCACCTGCTGGGCGACTCCTCTTAGGATGTGCTGTCGCAGATGAAGGGTCGAAAATTGCTTCCAATCACACATCTGGTGCTATCCACGTGATAGAAGATGACAACCAACACCACTCTGATGAGATTGAGAGTCCGACTGATACCAGTACTCCACCTTTGTCAAGCAGCACATCTGAAGAGGATACCCATACCTCCTCCTTTCAACTCCGGGGCGATTGGATCCATGTGCAAAATCACAGGATGATCTGGCTTCCTCCAGAGCTCCGCCCTGTGTATGATGCAACTGCAGTCCGTGGAGAGATGATGGTCATCGGACATTCTGCTGGCAATATCTCATTTTGGGAGACGAGCGATTTGTTGGAGCGCTACACAAACTTGCATCCCGAAAAATCTTGACGAAAGCAATCTTTCGTCTGTCGATACTCGAGCGAGATCTTACATGCACGCAGACAAGATTGCAAGTATGGAGGATACGTTGTTGATCGAACCTGTGTCCTGCCTTACGGTTGCATCTCTCCTCTGATCTTTTTGTAGCGTTGTCGGTACGTTCGTGCGTGCCTAGAAACTCGTCGTTTGAAAGCGCGCGCTCATGACGTAACGTTACGGCAGAACGGTCCCTAGGGTTTGCAGGAGTGATCTCTCTCGGGACATCGCGGAACCCGCTGTCGTGGGGTGAGCTCCACAACCGTTCAATATGTTATGCACAATCGATATATATGTTCAATAGAAGTGATCTCTGTCATCACCAAAGGCTTGTTATATGGTCTTCCCGGATTGAATATATGAGCTACACATAGTCAATGTATGTGTTTTACAATTGATGTATAGCGGCACGCGAAGATACTGCAGCCGCCGGAGACTGCATCAACATATAGCACATGTAAGTAATCGCTCTCTTCGAAAGGATTGTAAGGGCATTCAAACTTGGTCTCCGACTCGTCCATGCACGACAAATGAAGTATGCATGCAGTGTTCTGCTGCTTATCATCTTGTGGAGCGGACCCTTAGGATTGCCTCACAGGTAAGGGTCCAGCTCGGCCGTCGGAGACGGGCCGCTTCCGATACGTGCGGGAGGCCCACTGTCGTGAGTGTCGAAGAGTGTTGGATATCAAGCCGATATTAGGAATGTCTGTAATGAAGCCGCTTCATTCTGACTGTCGGTGCGTACAGGCCTTCTCGTGTGGTGCTGAGCTTTCCTTCCGTACAAAGGGCGGGGTGGGCGGTGAGATCGCTCATGTCCAGGCTTGTCAGCGAGAGAGGAGATAAGGCATCATCAACAGACGACTTTGTGCGATGCGAGGCTTCAACTCCCGGGGCATCGCTGTTCTGATCTCTTGTGTTCCGATTGTTCTTGCCGCGGTCTGTGGACGTTACTCACTTCAGACATCACCAGAATCGTATGCGCTCTTGTTCCGGTTATGCGCGGTTCCCCAGCCTGTGGTTCTGTCATCGGTCTGAAAACATCGGATCTGCGGAGGTACAGGTGCACAATTGACGAGCGTCTTTGCATGCACAGGAGACCGGTCCAGTAAATTCACCTGCACGCTTGAATGGGATCCGTGAGATGTGGAGAGGCGCTTGGGAGCCATTTAAACCGCTTCTTATCCAAAATTGCGAATTGGAAAGCTTGCCGAAGAAGGCTAGGCCGAAAGTAAGTGCGTCAATGTACACATCAAAGTGATAAGAGGGTGCCAGTGAGTGGATCACATCAACTTTGGAACGCTGCCAGTTCGAAAGATGAGCGTCATGGTCCTGATTGTGGTCGAGCGTGTCGTTGCCATAATTTTGCTGATAACTTCGGGAAGGGTAGTGGAGTGTGCGCCCGAGCGATGTGGAGGGTTCTGACTTGGCCGCGGATCGTGTTTGTCTAGCACATGGTGCCATGAGCAAGGTTGCTAGACATTGCAGGTCGAAGATGCCGCAAGCCAAGACTGGCAGCTTACGTCCTCAAGGAGCAAATGTGTCGTCCGTTGGGGGGCATACAAAGAATAATACATTGCCGTTGCGAACTGGGCGCGAAGCTCTTCCCGATGGCTGCCCTCGGCCGTTGTCAGGCATATATGTGGGCGTCGTTGGTCTCTGCGACATGAGCTGATTTTGTTCTTTCGTCCGATGCGATACGATGCTTGGCAAGAGTGTGCTAAGAGACGGCCAATTTCCTGCCTGGAGCGGCTTAAACAGCACCGCGCGCATTTGGATCTAGTATTGCGGTGCCCGGTTAACGGACAACTGGTTTGCACAACGCATCGTAAGCTAAGTCGTACTAGACACCGGCTAGTGCTCTCTGAAGTGAATGGATAATGCGTACCTCGCTCAAATGGCCCACCTCGACTCTGGGCCCAGGTCGGTGTAGCAGAAACATGGTCAAATACTTCGCATAGGCTCCACACATACTGTGCTGAAAGAGATACCGTTGTGTGCTGTTCTGTAACGAGAGACATCGGATGAACAGACACAGACAGACAGACTTGGATGCAAAAAGTTAGAAGCGAACTTCGGGCGAATCCAGGCTACGCCAGACTTGGCAGGCGTGCTTTTGCTTTGGAAGTGCTTGTGCATCTGCTCAAGGGCTGTCATCGTAAGACACGGCAAACCTATTTCGCTTGTGCAAGCGACAAGGAGAGGGCCCACAGCTGTCTGGCTGACCCCTGTTCAAATTTCGATGATAAGCGCGCACGAAGCACATGCCGAAGTCCTTCGCATGCACTTAGCCGAGGTTCCGAAGCAGATAGATTAGCGCGGATTTTACGCCCCTGCAATCTTGACTCCCCGCTTCATGAGCCCGCAGACGACATGCGAGAGCCGCGAGACACATCCCCGCAAAGAAAGCGAGCGGCGACACTTGATGGCATCCTTGCAGGACTTTGCTATGTGGAAGCATCGTTGGAAGATGGGAACCCACAGTAGTAATTCTCAAGTCACTTCATTCAATTTAACAGGCACTATCGCGTCACGTAACTATGTAGTGCCTCCGGCATTGTGCGGCACGCACGTTCCTGTCCGACCACACCACGTCTTGCTAGAAATGTCTTTGTTTGTCCCAGATCATGCCAGCTAACTTGACCGTCTGTGTCTTCTTCCCTCGACCGTTGTCGTTGTAGTCGCCCCACAGTGCGGGCACACATAAGAGCTTGTGAGCGCTAATGTCACCGATCTTTCGTAGGATTGCAAAAGCGCGAGGAAATCGACAGTGGTCTCTCTTTGGCCGGCTTTGCACGCTTCACAAGACCCCCTGCGGCAGCTGTCCGTGGCGTCAGCTTGGAATTCTTGATGCCATCCGCCGAAGTGGTCAGTCGTTGTCCCGAGTTCTGCCCCAGTCGAGCCCACCGGAAGGCTGTCGCTCATCGGTGGGTGCTGTGTACCTTGCCGAACTATGCATGGTCAGCGTGAATGTAATCAGACATGGCTTACTCAAATTCAACATACCGCTAGTGTCGAGGCTTGAGCCACCACTCGATCTCGAAACGGTTAGTTCATCTTGCTTTTTTGGCTCAACCATCGTTGTTACCCTCGCGGAACACGTAGGGCATTGATAAGACATCTTTAGTTCCAGCGTGTTCCAGTTCTCGATAGGCGGCATGAGCGCCATCAGATCTGAAGTATGGCTTTTCTTACGATGTCTGCATGCTTCGCAATAGCGCTTGCAGTATTGGCCATTTCGGCTAAATGGCGAGTTTTGGTAACCTCCATCGACCTGATGCACCATTCTGTGGGATTCTCTAGCCGTCCAGTTTGCCGAATGGCTAGACACATGGAGTGGTTGTTCCATACACTGCTGTACTGGGAAATGTTAGCACTGGAACTGTGGTTGAGAGTCGGTTCTGTATTTACCATCGGGAGTGGGCTCTGACCACGAGTCATTGAGTTTATAATGGTCGCGACTTGTTGACGACAAATGTTGCGGTTGCGTGTCCATGTTGAGGACAGCACGGTGCTATGGTATGGAAGCTTGAACAACGGCGCGCTGACTGCTTGCGTGAAAGTGTTGGTAAGTGTGGGTCAAGGGCAGCTATAAGTAATCTCAGGCCAGCGGCTCGGGCGAATTGATGCTGTGCCGCACAGCAACAGCGACGTACATGGGTAAGTAGTGGACCCGCCTTGCTCACCCACGTGCATACCAATGCAGATCAATTCTGCACAACGTGCCTGGCGACAGAATGCAAGGGACCGTAACGAGATATAGCACGGGAGTTTGGCAGCAGATTTAACGAAAGTGTCGATATTACATGGTGATGAAAGGCGAGCGCAACACAACTTTTACACCTCGATCTCAACAGACGCCTTCGACTTTTCCTCTTCCGGCACACGATAAAAGTCTTCACTCCATTGGTCCTCTGGGCCTTCCAAAAATCTCGCCTTAACGTCTTCCCAGTATGGCTTGAAAACGGACGACAAGTACTCATCACGGCTGGCACCACAACGCCAGCAGTCTCCATTTGCGCAGTGGCAAGGCATGGGGTAGAAGCAACAGAAGATGGCCGTCCGTGAGTTTTCGCTGTTCATCGCTTCGCCCTCGATCGTCAAGCACCCTGTATTCACTCTATATCAGGACCCATTGTTGGAGAAAGCCACATGATACTCACGAGAACATGCTCTGGTTTTCGAGTGGCCATTCTTCGGTCGATCTGCCCCGGGAAAGCCGCGATCGCACGCTTGCTTCTGAATAGCGCACCAGAGACAAGCTTTCATTTTCTTGGTCACGTGGCTGGAGCTCGCCATCCGTCCTTGCTGCGCGGGAAAGGAGGGTTTCGAGCGCTTTCTCTTGGGCTTGTCCGAGTGCGCGGCTGTGGGAGAAGCAGACCGTTCCGATGGGGTTGTAGTGGCGGCAAGCACCGGGGACATAGATATAGCTTGAGTGTATGGCTCCGAAGTGCTGTGTTGGGGATCAAGAGGAATAGGAGTGGGGTATCCTATGTCCCAGGCATTGTCTGGGACTGTTGCGTGTCAGCTTGTTGAGTCCACTATGATTTGACGCTGTATCTATGATGTCCGAACTTACCGGATTCTCTAGACGTGCCGCATGCCAACGCACAATTGTCGTCGAGATTTTGAGCTGCAGTTTCCAGCGCGCCATGTGTGGTGATGAGGTTCCACGTCGGCTGGGGCGCAACAACCGCATCCGCAGCATTAGCAAATGCGCTTCCCAGACTAGAATCCAGTAGCGACGATGACTGCGACATGTCGCCAGAGCTTAGACTCCGTGTGTTGCACGTATCACCAGCATCTGCAAAGATGGCTGTGTCATGGGTTGCGACTGTACCCGCAATCGAATTTGCATACGGATGTGCCTGATATGTTCCCGCGGCACACCCTGCGGGTGGGCTGAAGAGTCGAGCAAAGTCTATGCCACCGGCACTCGCATGTGCTACATCGATCGATGTGTTCGAGAAGGATGAGAGCGGTGGCGATTGCCACTTGTCATCGAAACCTAATCTTCGCCTCTTGAAAAGCGGTATAGTTCCTGTTGAGCTGAAGCCAGCAGATGGCGCGGCCATTGTCACATCTGGGAATGAATATGGCGGCTGTTGCGATGTCATGTAAGCATTCGCTGACTGAGGGCCGCCGGAGCCTAGGATGTCTTGGGTGAGATCTCCATTCGTGACGCTGCTCAGCAACGACTGCTTCAGCTCAACATTGCCAGCAGTTGTGCTCTTGCTGCCGTTGTCTTCCCGACTCTGAGTGCGCGCCAGCTCAACGTGTGTATTGCTGTGTCGGGATGTGAGCGAGGTTCTTCCATCGGTCGGCTGACCTCCTAGTCCGCGTGAGGAAGCATCTGGCCTCGCCAAAGGTACTACCGATGTGGGTACTGGAGAGACGTGCACAACTTTGACTTCGCACTTGCGGTCGTAAGGCTCCGAAAAATCGTATTGCACACGCATCGCGCTGACTGTGGCGGTTAAAACTCGTTGCGAGGGTGTCTGACGGAGGTACCGTCACCTCATCACAACGACGGCCGGGCATGCCTTTTGACAGCGAAACAGCCTGCAGTCTGTAGGGCCTTGACATTGCTGTGCCGCGACGCTTGTAACATGTTGGCCGCCGCAAATGCGGGCACACAATTGTCGAATCGATAGCGCGGTCGCCAGACGACATCCATGCAAACTCAACAATGTCGAGACCGCTGTGTCGGTACACTCAGTCTTCCTGTGTGCTTGAGCATTCACGACGTGCGAATGCTTCCTGCGTCGATCGACAGGAAGTCGAGTGAAGTCGCACATGACCGACGGCAGACGCGGCGCTAATGCCATTGCTGTGCGCTAATGCAAGGGGACTGCCCCCATGCACCGCGGCTAAAAGGACCAACAATCATGGAGGGACAGAGGCGCGCCGCACGGCTCTGCACTCGTACGAGAGAATACATCCGGCGCCGAGATGAGCTGACCACAACCAGCAAGATCGAGTTGTGAGTCACTTGGTCGCGCGGAGACGCACCGCGAGCTTTTCCTGCTTCGCTGTATAGCACGTGTCGCCGATGGCAATCCTGTGCACTAGTCGTACAGACCGTCACAACATCGCTCAGGAATGATGGCTCAAGCGCGCCTTCGAAACCAGTGATCTGCAACGAGGAACGCAGCGGCATGTCCAACGTGCGCTATGCCCTAGCGGCTCACCACGTGCGCAGCCGTGGGCTAGCCGTTCATGCTTGTCTCCACATGCTGGCATTGTCACCTGCAGGGGGGTAATCCTTCAAGCTCGCAATGATTATGGTTGCCGCTAAGGAACAGATGTGGGATCAAGGTACGGGCGGAGTTCGGCTCTGACGTCAAGATTCCCCCCGAAGGAAGCGAAAAAGCATGGGCGATCACGAACGAAGAATTGTTGCTGAAGCACGTAAGAAATACTTTCTGACCGACCCGTACTGTAGTTGGGCAGTGTGGGAAAAGTAAGGACACCCTGACAGAACACTCACGATCGTGAGTCATTTCCCGTTTCTACAATGGCGACAGCATGTGATGGAACGTGTACGGAGCGCCCCGCTGCCGCGGAGCTCCTTAGGCAGCACCATGATGCTGGGCCGGCTGCCAGATCTTCCCAGCGTATTATTTGATGACGCTAGACCATCATCCCACACAGTCTGCCCATGCTTACTCTTGTGTTCCAATCTCTGCATCTCCACCGCCCTGCCATGCCTCGAGATGCTGCTTTTGCGTAATGGTAGCGAGGCATATCGTTTGCTCGAGCCTCGAGCTTGGTAATGTCCCATCCACGTTGACAACTTGTAGACGAAGTGGAAGAGAAAGCACGAGAGAACAGGCTGTTGACAAAGCAAGCTTCGAACAGCAGCGCTAGACGCTGTGATGTATGTACTTCCACCAAACTACATTGATAGATTGGCCTCAACGTCTTCTACGATACAAGACTACAAATGGCGACGATATCGCGTGGATGTGGCATGAGAAAGGCTGCAACGCGTGCTGATGTAATCAAGCTTTTCCCCGCAACCGCTTGTTCGGTGTAGCAGGATGCACTTTACAATCTCAGCAACAGATCGGTTTCGTAGACTATTACGCATACACACTGGGGGCTTGGACAGGTCTAAGATGAGTTTATTAACCAAGAAATGCTTTGTAAATTAGTCATGGAAACAATAGAAATTATCGAGCCAAAAGAATACAATTATAAAAAGCAGATAGATCGCTCGTAGACCGCTGTGGGGTACAGTATTATACAACTAGACCCTTGCTGTAGTGATTGTGCAGTCCTGAATATAGTGAAGCGAGATGAATGCATTTCTTCGTTTGCACAAATGAACGTATGAACCCAAGAGCAACACCCGTAACATTCTTTTGCAAGCATGTGACGTTCGCCTTGTGCTAGGTTCCGGTTAGAGACCGGGTGCCTACTCAAGTGTGAGTTCCACCACCGATACTAGAAGCGAGGCCATTAGAATCACGCTCAACTCGTGCAGGTGCGTGGAAGATGCTGCTGCAGCGAGGCGCTGCCGTGGATATGGATGTTGTCCAACCTCAAGAAGGTGTTCATGACCGCTTGAATGGGTGACGAAGTCAAGCGGTATGTTTGGTGCAATGTGTGCGGGAGAACGCGTTGATTGTGCAGTCCCAGGCTGACCATGATACAACGCGTTCTGGTAGTAGTGATTGGGCAGCCGGCGTTTCAACATCGCTTGGAGACAGAATGTCAATCCGCGGCGATTCCAGTTGCTGCTCGACATAGTGGTGAATACCAA
>JACWFN010000094.1:0-18642 GCA_019775635.1 Cladosporium sp. VS III D KN 1
GTGCTCGCAAAGCCGTAGGCCTCCCCCGACTCGGTCCCTCGAGGCAAATATCTGCAAGGGCAGACCTCATGGTGGAAGGTGTAAATGACATCCGCATTCAGCGAGTCGTCCCCGTAGAAGATTTGGAACAGTTCTGGCTCGACGACCAGGGCGTCGATCAGAGCAGCGGACACGAGTGCCATCAACCTCAAGTGCGCATTCGGGAATCCACGTCCAGCGACGACCTGCTTCCAAGGTTGTGTGACAAACAGCATCGAAACTAGCAGATAGCGCGTGACTTTGAGCCCAAGATAGCGGTCGGGGTGTTCGGGAGAGATGGACAAAATGCGGCTCATCCGGAAAGCAACAGTCCAGGGTAAAATTTGTGGTGATACGATGGCGGTCATCTGCTCGCTGGCCATATATTTTCGCACTCCATCATTATCCCCCAACCTTGTGAGACCGGAAAATTGGTTGAGTATTGAGGACTCCGCACTTTCCACGCATCGTTGCTCAGCGCCGGCTGCGGAAGAGAGTTCGAAGTCCATGTAATCCTTCACATCGACAACATCGTACACGCTCGGTAGAAGGATCAGTCCGGCGGCATGATGCAGCCGCACGATTGCGAGGAGTGATGGAACTTGATGAACGCTCACGACGGAGCGCACACAAACAGCGTCGGTCGGGCCGTGCGCGAGGTGGATGGTGAGGCGGGGTGACGGTATCTGGAACATGTCAGCACGGTCAGCTCGACAGACGGTGGGGAAGAGGTGGTAGAAGTGGAGATGGGGATCGAGCCAGCAAGTGACCCGGAGCAAGCCGTTACGCCTGATCAGATGCGAAGCACATCTGTAGAAACGCTTCGAAACACGACAGAGCGATGTTTGCATTGTATATCGCACTTGGAGCGGGGCGCCCGCACACGCTAAGTCTACGGGACTCGATATTGGCATGCGGGTGACATCGAGATGGAATTGTAAGATGTTCATCACGATCTCCTCGGGAAGACGGTCAAAATTTGATGAGACACCACAGCGATCCTGCATTTCCGATGGTACTTTTTCTGCTTTGTACCGACACTGCTTTAGGCAGGCCTGCTGGGCGGGTTGCGGCGTGACATGTTATAGCTATGGGCGCATGATCGCGCCGATGTCGTGAGCCTGACCAGCCAGGAGGCTGACCAACGGCATGGACAGGTCGAAGAGTCCGCCTGCTCGCGCCTGACGTCACAGAAATTGCTTCATTCCCTTCTCACGTTCGGACAGCTGAGTCCCAGTAAAAAGCGCATCGGAAGATGAAATACGGGATTGGCGCAAATGAGACTCATAATCCGTTTTGAAGACCTCTACTCAGGCTGTCGCAATCGCACCTTCGCACAGGCTCTGCGATCTTGATCGGCGCAGTGATGTGTATCAGCCGTCCCTTGACCCCAAAAACAACACCATGATCCGTTCGAGGACGGACAAAGGGTCTGACCTATTCCCAACCTGTCTCCCTCGCCGCGAAATCATGTCAAGTTGCTTTTTTTGGAACGCCTCCTCTTACTTGCCGATTCAATAGCGTCGTCCTGGGGATGCTTCTTTGTGTTGTAAAAAAACCTCTTGTTCGAACATGTGCGACGGAGGCGAGTGACCATTGTTGAATCATTGACAGTCGTAGTCGCGCCGTCAATGGGCCAGATAGCTGAGCCACCGATGAAGTTGTCTAGATGCTAGCGTCAGCCAAGTACTAGATCTCGTACGTCACTGCAACGTACCTTCTTCTCGCTCCACATGGAAACTGTTGTGGGTCTGTGTGCCCTGACATTCCTGGCAATTCGCGATCGGTTCTCGGTAATCCCCCTCACCCTTTGTAGCGCGGCCGCCAAATCCGCCGTAATAGCTTACTTCCTCAGTGCGGGCATCGTCGTCCAAAAGTGATGGCCAAGACGTGAAAATGTGATCTGAGGCGATTCGAGACACCAAACTTTCTGCCAAGGGAAAATCGCCCAATAGCCACGTTCGATCGATTTTCCTCGACTTTAGGATTTGCGCGATGCACAGACACGTCGCGACAGCAGCCTTGTTGCCCAACAGTTCATCGAGGTCGAGATGGCCATTTAGCCCAAGCTTCTCTGTCATGTCCTGCAGCGTCATCATCAGTCTTATGGTCTGCCAGCACTCTTTGGCGTCTCCAAGGTACTTGGACTCGGCCATGTCCAGGGATAGTCTATATCTGATTTGCATGGTAACGGCGGTATTGCAGGTCACGGCTTCGCGACACCGCTCACATGGCTCGTCTGCATCGTGGAAGAGCTCGGCGACGGCCGCAAGTGAGTACACGAGAATCGTCTCAAACATTGGCCTGAAGATGTTCACACGAGTCTTATCGTTGTTCAAGAGCACGTAAATGAGTGCCGAGGGCGTCAAACTCAAGTCGGACCACGTCCCGTATAGTTGTGAGGCGGGGGTTTGTAATTGGTCTAATCCCATGTCGCTAGGGGTGTTTTCAAGAGCCGTGAGTAGGAAGACAAGATTCTGGTTGTCAATCTGCGTGTTGCGAGCATCTGCAGCAATGCTAGGATTATATGTCGAAGTACAAAAATCCCTAGGGCTGCCACTGTCTGACATGATGCTGTAAAGTCCTGGCTTGTGTATGGTCAGACGTTACGGATCTGTTGGTGGGGTGCGATGGTGTTGCGGAAGTTACTGTGAAGCGTACGACAAGTCCACGAGCGAGCCACGCGCACCTTTATACCCACAACGCAGCTGGAGTTACTCCTGTATCACTACCCGAAGAAAACGCTCCTGCATTAGCGAGCCAGCTCGTGACCACTTAGTTTGCAGAGTCTCTGGCATATCAGTTGGTGGCACTAATGCACAGCTCGGAGGTGTGTTTGCTGGGTCGTGTATGTGCAGTATCTTCGGGCCAGCCATTGGCGGCACAGCTCTCGCCTCGCCGCGAAATATGTTAGGTTCAGGGGCCTGCGCCGACTATTGGAGCTAACGCAGCCTGTTCGAGACTGTTGCCTAGAATCTTGTTCAAGCATGTTGCTGGCGGTTGTCTGAGGCTTCCGTGGCAGTTCCACTCTCCCTTGTTATTCAATTCTCCCTGCTGCGCGGACATCGCTCTGGGTGAAGACTTGAAGCTTCAGGATGAGACGGCCGAAGCTATCGGCCGCCAACTGTGTTGCGGTCGGGCGGTGCTTCGGAGCATACTTCATAGCGTGTACAGGGGACAGCGCCCCTTTTGAGGAAGCAGGTCGAAATTGACAGACTCGCGGCACATGCACTACACATTTGCGTCAGCTTCTTCGTCACCCCTACTGTTGATTTGATGGTGTGCTTCGAGCTGAAGCCGCGGCTCGCTTCAGAGGCAACGATGGCGGCACGCCCTGGCCGAGCGCTAGTATCAGAATAGCAGCGATGGACCAGTTGATTCCTCCGCCCTCTGGGATACCAACCGGCATCTGGGCGGCTCTCTCGGGAAGGCCGTCATTCGAAGAGGAGTCCGATGAGATCATCATACTTGTCCGTCGTCTGTCACAGAGTTCGTCTGTAGTGCCAACCTCTGTTTCGCGAGAATGAAATCGAACCCCCTCGACCGATCCGCCCTTCCGCCAATCTGCACTTGGCAATACGAAGAAAAAGCATTATTGGCATCGGAGGCATACATACACCACACAATGACTCTAGACAGCCGAGAGCCCCAGTCTCCCTCGATCGCACTGTGGGGCGGTACTGTGATGGTATTCCTAGACTGATCAGACAGCCATACAGTGTGACGAGGCACGCACTCTGCGACGTGGCTGCTCGCTCACGTCGAGCGAGCCACTGGCAGCATTAGACACAGTGGTGCCGCACCCTACGTTGAGCCCAGGGCTCTGCATTGGCCCTTGAGGCTAATGCAGCGTGTTCGAGAGTGCTGCCTATAGCCCTGCTGTGCCGCCCGGTGAAAGAGGGCACTCAAAGCTCGAGTGTTTCGATTTTGTCACCTTTGCATCATTGCGTCTAGGCCGTACACATGCCGATGTTGACAGACACAGGGGTTCCAGATGTGCACACTCGGGAGGCGCCCGTCGTCTTGACCGATGTGCTACACTGGTGTGAAGAATGCGACAATGCGGGCAAAAGGGCGAGCAATGGCTGGAGGATGCACAGCGGGAGTGCCAGCGAGCCGACACCTGAGCGCAGTGTGTACTCGAAAGCTGCACTCAACGGCTGCCAGGTGATCCAGTATTTGTCAGGGTGTTTCTCGCTTGACCAGCTTTCAGAGGTAAACTACTAACATTCATGCCTTAGCTCCAGTAATGGAAGGTTCCGCCAGCGGTGGGATCAAGATGGCCTCTTCGAAGAATATCCCAGAAGGAGACGCGGTCAGTCCACCAGCCGGTAGGCTGCCCGAGCCATCTGAGCCTTCGTCGTTGGCGCTCTTCCGGCACCTGGTGTGGTCGAGCTCGAAGAGTGACATCTGATCTAACAAGTCAGCAAGCCAACGAGAGGAATCACTGCTGGCACACGTTGTTTTCGTTGTTTTATGGCTCCCAAAGCCGGCACCAAGGACGGCGCATGACAGAATAGCTTTGCCGTGGTGGTACGGGAGATCTTTAACAGCTCTGACTTTCCATGGATGTTCGAGCTCAAGAAAGAGACTAACGTGACAAGCAAATGTGGGGCCAGATGGTTGTGCAACCGCGGACAGCTTACAGTCCGCTCCGTCTGACGGTCATTCACCAGCTGATGCCGTGATGCTCGCCCATGACAGATTGTGGAGCGGCCTAGAGTATACTGCACAGTTTCGTCCTTGAGATGACATTTGTTGTACTTTGACACAGCGCGCAGGAAGGCGACCCCGATGCTGACCAACTTAGTCCGACTAGAACCGGACTCTGAGATTACCTCGTGACCTCGGGCCGACCCGACACTAACATTCTACTGACTACCCAGGCGCAAGCTCAACACGGAGCTTGAGGATGCAAGGCGCTTGCCACGTCGGCAAGGCGAAGTTCCACCGCCCATCCGCACCTCTACGTACAGCAATGACTTGCACAGCTGATGCCGCGGGAAACGGCGCTGCTGCCGCTGTCCTCTACACGACGTTGGCGGGCGAACGAGGTGGACACCCGCAGCGGTTCGCCACCAGCACTGCTTCTCCGCCACTAACCAATCGAGACATGACGGAGGCTCCAAGCAGACAACCTCATGCTGAGTCTTTGCGGGGACAAAAACGCAAATGTAGGAGCTGAACGCGTAATTGACAAGCTGATGGATTGTTGACGTTCTTCCAGCGGAATCGACAACATTCTCCCGTGCGAAAAGAGCCAGCTTGGCCAAGGACATCGATATCCAGCCGCACCTTTTGAAGCTGCTACCACCCCCTGAGATGCCTGGTATATTCCCCGAAGACGTCTCTGAGCTTTACGATAAGATCCCACGAGAAGGCGACGAGCGGCTTCCAGACAAGTCGAAAACGCAAATCCGGATTGCCCTGCTTCATATGGTTGAGTGCGGGATGGCGCGGAGGGCACCAGCACAGGGTCGTAACAATGGCAAGACTTTCAGATACTGGCAACAAGGAAGTCACCCAAATAGCGGATCCCTTCCTGTGATTGTGACCTCTGCGGGAACACCAGCATCGACAAACAGGTACTCGGACGGCTATACAGGGCAGCACGACGACGCCAGCCAGTCCAGCAGCCTCCAATTCCAACCACCCCGATTACTTTGGCACAGTCAGAGCCCTCTTCCGGACGTCGCAGCGCTCGAAGCCGCAGTCCAGGGGGCATCAGATGAGCGTTACGATCCGACAGAATCATCCGTGAATCTGATCAACACGGCTTCTGACGTGGGTCGAATCGACGGAGGAACTACGGAGAATACACAAGCGCAGAAAGATGCGAACGATCTGAAGCTGTTGAATACCGCAAGATGTCACAAGACCAAGCGAGACAACGTCCGACATGCCCTGCTCGAATCGAAGGTGCAGATGGAACAAGCAGGGCACAGGGGTGTGCAGCTTGAGAGTCAGATGAGGAAAGAGAAGATCGACAAGGAGGAGTTGGGCGAGAGAGTACGACGCTTGCAGGAGGAACTTCGTCAGGCGGAAGTTGTGTTTGCAGAACGCAGTGAACGTGTCATTAAGCTAGAGAAGGAGGCCGTTGACAACAGGCGCGATCAGGAGATTCGAGCGGCGGACGTTGCACATACGGAAGGAATGCTCGCAGAGGTCGAAGCCGAGTTGCAGAAAGTGAATGAGGAGTTAGGGTTGTGATTTCACCTCGTGGGCGATCTTCATCACGAGATTGAAAGGAACGCTTCAAGACGTGAGTCTGATCTCAGGGCATGCATCACAGCACAACATCATCAAGGTCGCGTTTTGGTCAGAGAGACTATTCTGTCAATCCACGCAGTGAAGTGGGAAGATGATTTCTACGACGAACGATTGAGCACGAACTCCTCTGCCTGGGACAGAGTGAACCTGTTTAAATCAGGTCCGAAGAGTTGTGACTGCAAGGATATCGTGGAGCTGGATCTGTTTGCTGCCTCGCTCTGTACTGCAAGTCAGCTTGCCGATCAGCGGAGGCTGGTCCGTTGGTGGGCGGAATCGCCACTCCCTATACTGGCCATTTATTGCTGCTGCATCTCAGTTCTAAATGACTTAGCCATCAAAGGAGCTGCCAATAGATCTGTAGTCTGGCTCATCAACCAATAGGAAACTGAAAATCGTGCACGCACCGCGCGAGCTGCCACGCCAACGACCACGCTGCATCAGCCAGTCCAAACGTCGCATAATCAACTTTGGTCGCTTGTCATACAGGCTATGAATTTGCAAGGCAGTGGATGACACTACTGTCTTCCATCCGAGAGGTCAGACCGTGTACTTTCCCCGCAAAGCGGCGCCAACCGCAGTGAGCTCTAGACCATCATGATATATTTCACTTGACGCTTTCCAAGTCACATTCATCGCAATCTGCCCAAATTGCTTGCGACACAGTCGAGAATGCGGAAGGCATATAAGATACTGTACATTACTTCATTCCATAATGATACAATAGTACTGTACGATAGTACACAGTAGATGCACTGCCCCGTCTGCTACAACGGCACTAACGTTAGCAAGCGGGCAGCTGAGGGATTGGCGTGCCGATCTTTCCCTCATGCACAATCTCCGCGCGATCAACGGCCGGTCGAGGGAACACCCAAGTTACATTTCGCGGCCGCCACTTTCGTCAGCGCTGAATAAAGAACGCACGGAAGCATGTTTGGGTGCTGTATGCACACCATATCCGCTCTAGTCACACAGCAGCTAGGCCGCGCGGTAGCGCACAAGAAATAAAGAGCCATCGACTTGCAATCAGCCTGGCGAGCAGTCATCATTTGACGATGGCTGCGACCGCCCCGACATGATTAGAACCACGGCTGGTTCAAATCTCGTGTCGCACTGAACAGCAATACAAAGCAATGCACTACTACGTGCAGCGATGCGCGCATCGCTGCAATCACAGCATCTGTATGTGTGTATCTTGCGAGATCATTCTTCGGCTGCAGAAGTGGCGAAAGCGCACGGGTCCGGTATGTTTCAGCAACCGCATACATACACAGAGGCATGGGGTGAGAAAGAGTCATGCCACGGTATCGTGGCGGCCCTGAGGGTGTTTGAAAACCCTGTGATTACGCCATGCACATACCGAGACCTGCCGCAAGCACATGGACTCCAAGCGCACGGTTTCGGCGTACATTGACAACTGTGCACACCGCAGTGGCCGCGAAGATTTAGGATCCACCCCGAGAAGACGCCAAGCATATATCGAGCCCCACGGCAAGCATCTCGTCCTCGAACGCACGGCCTCGGTATACGCTGACAACCGTGGTCATCGCGGCGGCCGCGAGGTCTTGAGATCACCCTGGGATTGCGCCAAGCATCTGCTGAAGTGAGAGTCCCCGCAGACACATGGTCTCCGGGCCCGATTCGATTGCACCCTCGCACCCCGTGCATACAGTAGTGTGATCGGTACCGCGAAGCAAGGAGATCTCGAGTCTTATTTCCAGACTACTACACTCCTCCCGACATGGGGTCACGGCCGCCACAGGTTTATGCTCCAATGCACCCTCATTTGTGCTATATCTGTGTCAGTGCGTGAACCGCGGCCGTATGAGGGCAAGTATATCCTCACCTATCCAGGAACTCCAGTCCGCGTGAACCGCTTGTCTCCTCATACTCCAATTAAACACCTTATTCATCCACCGCTACCATGTCTGCAGTCAGAAATATGACCATGCCTACAACAATGCAGGGGGTCGTGTACAATGGACGACCGTACGAAGTCGCAGTCGTCGCCTTGCCCGTACCCTCTCTCGTCGCCGAAACCGACGCTGTTATCCGAATGGAGACGGCTGGGATTTGTGGGACGGACTTGCACATGTATCATGGCCTGCGAGGTGCTGGTGCACCTTGAGTTCTTGGACACGAGGCTTTGGGCTACGTGTCACAGCTGGGGTTCGCCGTCTCTTCGCTCAAGGTGGGCGATTACGTCGTAATTCCAGACAACGTTGCCAACGGTCATCTCGATATGGAGCCATCAACAGTGGACGTGTTCGGAGTCGGAAGGGGATTGTCAGGCCTTCAAGGTAAGTGTAGCACGTGTGACAGAGCCGTGATACTTCACCATCGAGGTACTTCAATCGAAGCGCAAACTAACGCTTGATAGCGGAGTATGCGCGGGTGCCATTCGCTGATGAGAGCCTTATTCCTATACCTCTGACCGGAAGTACGACAAACGTATCGATCGAGATCGATTACAAGGCGTTATCTGATATCTTCGCTACCGGATGGCGAGTGCTCGATTTCGCCGGCTTCTTGCCCGGCGATTCGGTGGCGGTCTTTGGCGCTGGCCCCGTAGGCCTTCTGGCGGCGCACTCCGCCATCATTCGCGGTGCCTCCAAAGTGTATGTGGTCGACCGGATCGCGATGCGACTCGAGCGCGCACGAGATCTGGGAGCGACAGCCATTGACTTCTCCAAGGCAGACGCCGTCGACCAGATCCTGGCCCACCAACCTCTGGGCGTTCGCCGAGTAGTGGACTGTGTAGGAATGGAGGCTGTCGATGCTCAGGGCAACCCAGACCAAGACTCGGTGACTCGCAGCATGGTCCGACTGGCCGCGCAGCACGGCGGCTTGGGCCAAGTCGGTGTGTATGGAGCGCAAAATGCCACTCCGGCTGCACCCAGAGCCAGCACCATAGCTCCCGACATACAGTTTCCGCTGAGCGACTTTTTCATGAAGGGTCTGAGCCTCAGATCTGGCATCGTCGACCCAAAGATGATGGCACCGCAGTTGCTACCGTTGATCGAGCAAGGACGAGCCCGTCCAGGATTCATAGCGAGTGCAGTGATTCCTATCACAGATGTGCCGGAGTACTATCGCCGATTCTCTGATCATGAGGAGATTAGAGTCTATATTCATTTCGAGGATGCGCAATCGTCTCAGATTGAGCGCACGATCGAGTAAGCATCGGGACTCTACATGATGACACGGCTTCAGGTCGAGCTATGATGTGGTCTTCCTACGCCATTTCCACGCGGTCCGCCCGACCGGCGCACCAGAATCGAGCGTACAGTTTTAGACATTGCGCCCACACAAGCCCACGCGTGCTAAGAACGATGCGAGGGTGATGCCAAGACGTTTTGAGCAGGAGCCGCCCTGTCCTTGAATGAAATCTTGAGCGCGTCATTTGCCACGGTATCACTGAGGTCGTTTCTGCAATGCAAATCATCCCCTAAACATGCGACACCACCACCCCTCACTTTCTTAAACATATTTATCTTCATAGCCCATGGCCCGGGTTTGCAGAAACATGTCATGACCAGAAGCAGTGTACCAAATGCGGTCATCGTTTTCGTTCCGTACGCGCTAATTAGGCTATGTACCTTGTTGCCTACCATTACTCCTGAAAATGCAAATTGAGCCAGTTCAGGTCGCGATATTTGATGCTCTCCAGGAATTTGTTGTCACAGGAGCTAGCCCTAGCACCTATTGTGTATAAGTCGCTGAGGAAGTCCGAAGATTCAGTCTCGGCCGCTTCTTTCATGCCCCATTCCTTACGGGTGCGGTAATATTTGCTTGTCAAGCCCGGTTTGGTGCGATCATGTCCGCAGGCGGGACCGACTCTCGTGTACCGACGAAAGAAGTGGTTGAACCTATCCCTGATCTCGTCCCAGGACAATCCTTCGATCACATGGAGGTACATGATAAAGAATTCTTGCTCTGCACTGTAAGACGGGCGAGCAGCGCGGGCGACAGTGGCTGATGGTAAGGGCTGTGCGTGTCCTTCGGGCAACAGAACATGGCAGTACTGGAACTGTCTCCCGGAGCTCTCCTCGCAAAGGCGATCGGGGTGAGGCTGAATAGGTGATGGCATCAGTGTCGCTGGCAGGATTGGTCTTGCCTCTTTCGAGTCGCTGCGATGTACGCTCAGGCTCCGCATGCTGCTTTGAGAGCTGGTCTGCGCGCCAATGACGAATGGTTGGGCGGAGAAGCTATTGTTGCGGTGGAGTGAGTCATCAGCAGGTATCGGGATGTGGGCGCTCGATGTCTTTCGGCGCTTGACGTGGTGACAGCGGGTCTCGAAGGTGGGCCCATCGAGATAGTGGCGTGTAGGTATGATCGCAGGATGACCGCAGGGAAGCACCGTGTCAGCCTCTCCGCCAGTGAGATATGCAATGCTCATCTTACTGTGGTGCTGGGAACCAGCGGCAGCTGACTTCACAGCTTTCTGCCTTGCTTTAGCCATGTGGAAGAGGTTGGCTGGAAGAGTAATTTGAAACAGGTCTATTGATGCCACCGCCTACAGTCGTTGGAGACTTGACTGGCGTGGTACAGTATGTGTCGCTGTGACAAGAGTGAATGCAAGAAGCTATGTGCGTTAAAGCGCCACATCGGAGGCCGTCTCAATTCATATGGAACGCTCGCACAGCAGTGGCATGTTTCCAGTCCACGGCGGCCGCTCGCCTCTTCTCGACTTCAGACGTAGCCTGGGTCTGCGAACGGCAAAGCATGGAGTTCGTCCGGGAAGCCGAGGCTGGAATGCTAGGCTCCCTACGTCTATGCGGACGCTGTAGCTCGAAGCCTCCCTCGCAAAGCATGCCTCCACAGGACATTGCCATTATCGCCGGGCGATGCGCGGTAGTATGCCGAAAGGACGGGGTATGAGAACGCCGTGGTCATCAAACAGCGATGAGAAAATTAACACAGCACCAAATCTGGCTATGGTCCGCGAAGTTTGGGCGTCCCGCAGTCAAGGGTGAGCGTGATGAACGGACAATCTCTACGCGGGCAAGCACAACGGCTGGCCGCGGCCGCGCGCGCGCCCACGCGCTTGAGCCAGGGAGTGAGATAGTGAGGGAGAATCGCGGCCGCGGTTGACAACATGCTCCAGTATCGTAAGACTCTACCGCCACAAGCACTGGTGACGGCTGCGTGAGTCGCCACATGACATCGTTAAATGTGGTTCCACGCCGTCGACCACGACGGCGTGTTTGCAACCGAAACTCTTTACGCTGTGTCATCAAATTTTCGTGTTTTATCACTGAAGTCATGTCACTAGCGAGGATGGTACTGTAGGCTCGACCGCACTAATTTGCATGACCAAGGCTTGCCGACATATCCTGATGATCGTCCAAGACTGCACCTGTCTAAGCACAGCAATGGTTTCACGAATGCATGTGTCACCGGCAAGACCTGGTCCCATGAAAAGGACGTCGTATCTTTTCCCAGGCGCAACGTTCTCGGATGCACAGACACATCGATTGTTGCGATGGCTGTCGACGACGGCTCTGAGCCTCGTGGGGCGAAGTACCCGCAAGATAATTTGAACGACCAAGCAAGTACATCCACGCCATCTTTGGTATTGGCGAACTGACTTTGCAGATCCCAAAGTTGCAGAAGTTGCTGCACTTGTTGCAGGGCGCTCTGTCGAGCTCGTCCATGGCAATGGAAAAAGTTGGTCTCTCCGCGAATTGAAGCATTATGTGACGCTGCTGATCGGTCTAAGTTCTATCCTCTCTTCAGCCAAGAGCTACACCGCGCTGGATTCTGCTGCCAGGGCCATCGGCGCTCGGTAAAAGGAATGACGGGTCTCTTCGATTATCGTCTCTCACAAAGAGCTTCACACACACAGCCTTCGGTGTGCTCGGAGTCGCTGCAGCGCGTGCGCTACCGGAATCACTCCGCAAAGCACGAATATGCGGCAGGTGAGCTTCCTGCAGACAAAGCGAAGCCGACGGACGTGGGAGGCGCTGCGATGTTGAGACACTCGTATACATCGCATCTCTTGCGTGTCGAGGAGATCATGCTGCGGTACGGGCTATCGGAGCGACAGATCGACTCAGTCATTCGTGCCGGGCGAGAAACGTTCGCGGCAGTGAAGATAGATCCTCTTCGTGAGGCAGAATACACACAACAGTGGAAAAGCGCCGTCAGACTGTCCGCCGAACATCTCGAGTTACGTTCGAGCGTCTTGTGTCAACGATATCAGAAGCGCGACAACGTTGCCAGGGCGGAGATATCTTCACGCCACCCCCATGTCGATAAGGGAATCCGAGAAGGGTACCTCAAATTGATGCAGCGGCTCAAAGTGTTTCAGAAGAAATCTGCGCTGATATTCCCACCAAATGGTGGTGCCTTTCTGGAATGGTAAACTCTACGCACATCTTCAGGCGGGAGCTACGCTTCATGGCTGACCACTCACAGGGTATTGAAGGCCACGGAGCGCGAATTCGAGGCTTATATGAGCTTGCTGTTGGACTGCTATCCTCAAGCACTTCGGCTGCTTCAAGAACAGCGATGCACAAGCAATGTAGCACAGGCGGACACGAGCAGTAAAGACTGCGCAGTCCGTTTGCTGCAACAAAGCCAATCCGAGCAAGACGGTGGACACGAAGATAGTAGCCGAGACAACGGCGAGTGCGACGACGACGGCGAGACGCACATCAACGGGGAAAGCATCTGTTCGCTCGTGCATTCGACGGCATCGCAACTGAGGTGCGCCCGAGGAGACATAGATCGCTACATAGGAGCAGTACAACAAGGCGAGGAGAGCTATCGTGGGCTCGGGGCTCGACTCTTCGCCACCACAGATGACAGCGCTAACGTGCGGCTCGTGAATGCGCTTTTCCGACTCTTGCCATCGTTTCTCCGTCGCGTGAGGCCTGTGCATGGGGGTGAGCGTCAGAGCAAAATGTCGGCTCACAAGGGTCTTGCGCAGGATGCAGACAGTGGTGCAATGACGTGCCAAGTGGTGCCAGCAATTTGGGAAATCGTGCGACCGACCTCGTCGGAGTCGACCTTCAGGACAGACACAACAACTGGCAGCCTTTGCAGGCATAGCCCGAGTCCTCGACCTGTCGTATGTCCGCTCTGGAGCGCGGGTCGCTGGCATATCATCATTGCCCACCCATCAGGGAAGGGGTTTCTAATCGACCCATGGGGTCTCGAAGGCTGCAGTGATGCCCACGTAGGCGTGGTCTCCTGGAACGTGTTTTGGGCATTCATTCTGACTCGGGGTGATCTAGATCATTCTCGCCTCTCTGCGGCGCAATTCAGGGACCTGCGAATGCGCTCAGCGTCAGCACGATGCTCCAAGTCCACAAGCCACCCGGAATGAGACACTCATCTCTCCAATACGACAGCCGAAGACCCACGCCCAGCAGACATCAATGAAAGCGCACAGTCTCGCCATCGCGTGGTGGGCCACGATCGAGGTATTGTTCGATAGATTTGCGCGCCAGACCGGACACGTCAAAACTTTACATCAGATCGACTGGGTCCGTCAGGAAGGCATCATGGCAGAGTTGCTATGCGTACACGGCCGGGCTGAATCCAATGGCTTTGGAGACTCGGCTCTACCGGAAAGTCTTCCACGTTACACGACGGACGAAGCTGACGCCTGTTCATCTTGAGAGTTCTACGCGCCTAAGGTGTAACAACACGAGTTGCTATGTGGCTGTCGAGATAATCGTAGTGTGTATTTTTGTCTGTGTATGCGCGGTACTATTGATGGGTCATTGCCTGGTGAGAAAGGTGTGCAGGCTTAGTTCGCCCTTGTCATTGTCGAGTCCGGTCTGTCATCGTGAGCTATCTTCGGCTTCCATGTCATCGTTGAGCCTGGTCTGTCATCTTGAGCTAATTCCGGTCTCTCGTGTCATCATTGCGCCCTGCCGTCATTGTCCAGATTGTCATCACGAGCCAACCTTAGCCTTCCACGTTGTCGCACTCCCGCCACGCATGTCATCACTAGCTCATACTTCCCAGTAACGCTGATATGTTCTATAACTTACCCATCGAGAGAACTTGGACTCTCTCTCCCATCAATCCCGCTGTTCAGAACATGTCACATGACCCTAAGAGAGTCAAAAGAAAATCTTTCACTAGGTCCTTGACACGATAGAAGCCCAGCTGGGACGAGATGCGACCGTTCGGTTGTCTGTTAGGCTCTGTGGCTACAACCACCCAGCTTAGCAAGGTCTCGATGCATGTTCAAAACATATGCGGCTGCGTGTGGCGATCAAGTCTGATCAGTCTATTGGGCGCAAGGCCGGCGACTCTTGAAGGGTCTGCAAAGAGCCCTGAGGTGGCGGTGATACTGAAGCTATTTGGCCACAAGATCGAAAACGCTCGAGGCACTTCTCCAAAGCTTGTTCGAAAACGCCTATTAACGTCCGTCCCTGGGTCCAGAGACTGCCCCTGTCCAGAGACACTTGCTCTTCTCGGCCTCTCACCTCCGCCCACGCAGTTGTAAGCATGCTAACCATCTCTTGCGATTCTCCAGCTCTTCATCCACTAGGACGTCTATATGCGATGGTCTCATGTGCTCGGTAGACCGTACTGTCAACCGATCCGTCGCTACTGTCCATCCTTGCCTCGACTTCTCGCCTTGCGTAGCGATGGGCAAGTGCGACAGTGAGGTCGAAACAATGTGCGCTAGGTTCGCTGCGGGGAGGAAGTCATCCTAGATCCCTATACATGCTTTTAGCAGCCGTCAACGAGCGGTACGTCGTGGTTGTAAGCGTTGGACGAGCCGTTTCGAGAGACAGCTTCTAGCTCCGCTAGCTGGAGCTGCTTGGCCAGAGCCGGCCGATGTCGCCCGATGTAACGTCTGTAATTGGCAGAGACGTAATTAAGCAAAAGCGGGGTCGCGCCGTCGCGCCGTGTGGCGCGTGTCTCCGCTTCTCAGTTCTTTTGACAAGAAAGATTCGTACTGACAAGCCACATTATGGGGAAGCAGACTTGTAGCTCGGACTTTTTTATGGCTGTCTGTATACCCAACCGACGGCAGGCATCGCGATCCGCTGAGGAAAGCTAGTCACATTTACCGCAGAGCCCTACCACCCGCGCATCCCACCATTATTGAAGCGCCTCAGCAAGCTTCCCGTCTTTGTCAGGATCCTGAAGCCCAAAGTCGCAGGTTCTTCTGGATTGGCTTCCGTTGATGTATCTCACAGCAGCCGTCACATCACGAAAATGCTCAGAGCTACCAATCTTGCTTTCCTCTGACTCTTTAGCACGGGCCGGAATAGAACTGAGATTGCTGGTCACAACGCTGTCCATGGATGAATTGGTCTGATGCAGTGGGGGAGACACCAACATCTTGCGATGGAGACGGCATAGGTTTGCCAGGGCGAGCTTGCAATGCTCAAGCAAAACCTGAGCGATCTGTCCATGGACGTTCTAATGGCTTATGACGGTCATCTCTCACCTAGAATCTATACCCCAAGCAGTTATTTTCGGGGGTGCCTGACTCCTTTGGACCTTGCTTTGCATGTAAGACGTGAGTATTGTGCAATTGGAAAGCATATTCAGGTGTTAGGCGTCGTGTTATACACTGAGCATCCCGCAAACCCTCCGGCCATGTATACCCGAGAGACACAGCCGATGTGACCATCAAGCAGATACAAACAATGATTCAGACACAGCATAAGGAAACGAATGCCTGCGTTATTGGCACGAAAAGATGTGATGTCGCAAAACTTGACCCCAAGCCCTAACCCTCATTTGAGACATCTGAGGCTGTGTGAACATGAAACGTCTGCGCCGCTGACGCGATATGTGTGGCCTACGATGCGCAAGGCGGAAATAATTCGGTCTGCTTGGTCCAGCATGGTCAAAAGCGTCGCCACTACCACCGGCTCGACCAGCCGATCGGGCTGTTGACAATCCCGCGGGGTTAACCGTTTCAGAGCACGCGGCAGCTTCGTGTGCCGCATTGTTGCGGCACCACAAGAGTACGTCCTCCATGCCCTCTCTACCACATTGACGCAGCATCATGTGAAGCAACAAGAGTTCGACCTAAAGGGTCGACCCAGTCTTGGGTCGGAAACGTCGGACTGGCTCCTTATCCGAGCACGTTAACTTCCCAGTGGATGCGCAGCAGTGCGCCGCAGACGCCACAGCGCTTACAATGCAGGGTCGCTGTCTCGACGACTTGTGATTTGCCCCGCGGCCACGTTCTAGGCCATCTCTTCAGCTTTACCAAGACTCGTCCCATAGCCTGACTCCTGTTCACACCCATCGTTTCTTACCAAGCTGAACCGCTGGTGGCAGTCTCTAGTTTCCCGAGGTTACTTCCACAAAAAACATCATAATGTCGCAAGAACAGGCTCTGGCACAGGGACTGGAGACTGGAGGGCCCTCCAAAACATTGGAGAATGTTGGACTGTGCGTGCTTGCCCTGGGTACGCCATGAGTCTTCCTCAAGCAGTCGCTTTGCTGACCCTACAACAGATGGCGGTGGTGTGAGAGGGTTGTCCTCGTTGTACATCCTTCGAAGCATCATGGAGAGGGTCAACAAAGAGCGAAAAAGAGAATCGAAGGACAGCGTAAAACCTTGTGAGCTCTTTGACCTGATTTGCGGGACTAGTACCGGATGGTAAGGAGCATACATATGTTTTATACCTCTGATTCATCCGTGGCATCACCGGTCATGGTGGTCTCTCATCTCCATCATTCATCATCGAGGAACATCATTACTGTAGAAGTGCCAGTCAACAAGGCTAATCCTCAGCAATGCAAGTCATCGAGAGTTGCATTTAGCTCCATCGGTCATCCCAGATTATACTTAGCGATGCTGGTCACCCCAAGCTATCCTTAGCAATACCGGTCATCATGACTTCGCATCAGCAACGCCAGTCATCAAACGCTGTACTTGGCAATACTAGTCCTCACGGTTTCTCCTTAGCGATGTTGGTCATTTCAATTCGTACCTACCAATTCTAGTCATCAAGAGCTGTCGTTAGCGATCCTAACATTAGTCATCATGACTTACCCTCAGCAATATCAGTCATCAAGGACGATCGCCAGCAAGGCCAGTCATCCGAACCATTTTTAGCAATCTTGGTCATCTCAACGTAACCTGAGCGATCTCGATGATCCCGAGACAACCCGAATAATAATCGCTAACATAAGATACGATTATTGTATTGTATCGCTACAGTAAGTTACCCTAACTGCCATTGAGACGGGAGCGACGTTCAAGATGATCCATTATTGGTGGACGACCTAAGCGCCCCTCTCGCTGTTGACTATGGCAACATGGCACTGAAATCTTGAGTGGCAATTGCGTGACGGAGTCCCGACCAATGCAGTGTGAGCGCCCGATGAGATCGAAAAGATGCTGTACAATGGTACGTAGACACAGCGGACGTGGGACCACAGCGCAGGATTGGAGCAAAACCAGTAGGCAGGCTGAGCTTTGTCATCCCCAAGTGGCACAGCTAGCAAGGCCCACCAAATGTATCGCCTAATCGGAGATTTCTCTCCAAAGAAACATGCCGCACTTTGGGTCGTAATTCTCTTGGGCGATATGAGTCACGAAGCAAGATTCGGCGCAGGCCATTAGAAGCCGCGCCATATTCAGCACGACACGGCAGGTGAACATGGTCTTGACACTGGATGACGGGGGAAACTAATTACAACGCATGATGGCAGGTAAGCTGATCCTAGCATTCAATGACAAGTAGAACTAAACTTGGGTCACAACGACAGGCGCCAATGGTGCGAACCTTCGTGCCACGTATTTCTGGAAGTGCTCCGTGAAGCTTGGTACTTCTATTGAACGGATACTGAACTGTGTTTCCAGTTCTGCTTCGCTGAACTTGTTCTACTTTGGTTCCAACCGTTGCAGAGAATGTTGACCTTTGATGATGTTTATTTCGGTCGAAAAGATGTCTCCGAACACACGGAGCTTGTCCTCGGTTCTCGCCATTCGAAGAGATTGCCACAAACGAGCGACACTCCGAGATACAGTCTCTTCCACGGTGGTTCGTGGTGCGACAAGGGCGATGTGATTCTGGAATCACCGACAAGAGGCCAGATGGAAGGAAGGGGACCGAACTTTGACGACGACGGAGACTACGCCTTACACTTTCTGGGTGTTATGGCGCTTTGCAAAAGCAGTTCCGTCTTGCGGAGCATGAGACAGAGCGTGTGCGACGAGCGCACCGTGGACTACAGCCTTGGAAGCGCAGAGCGGCTGGAGCGACTCGTGTCTCGGCCTGCTGGTGTGACGCCTGCCCTGCTAAAAGAGGTTTTGGCAGGGCGAATCTCGTCCCCCGAGGTCTTGGTGGCGGCGGAAAGCCAGCTGTTTCGAGTGATGGCCACATACTCTGGGGAGCAAGAAGTGCTTGATGCCGG
>JACWFN010000096.1:0-42517 GCA_019775635.1 Cladosporium sp. VS III D KN 1
GCTACAGGATTCAGGAAGCGAGCAATGGTTGGCCTTGAATGCCGCAAGGCCGCTCGGCCCATCGCGCCACGATCTGTTGATAGTACGGAGTCAGCCGTGAAGCGCCCCAGAGATTGCGATCGCGGAGACGGATGACTGGCGGCCCGCAGCGTGAGTGAGCCGCTTATCAGTTGGCCATGTCAGCAGTGTGCTGTTTATGCCGCCAGCGGGTCCTTAGCTTCTGATGATATCATTGCCATGATCCTCCCTGCATATTCATTTTAGCCCACTTCATACCCCTGCAACCTTATCTCATATGACATGTACACATGTGGAATTTAGGTCGTTGTGCAGGTCCGATGCTAAAGAACATTCTAGAGTGTGTTTCAGTTAAGTTGCTCCAGTTTGTTGTCTTGCCACAACTGCTCTTGCCAGAAAGTGCGTAGAATCCATCGTTATATCATGACCTTTCGGCCTGCCAAGATCCCCCTTCTATGTGAGCGATGAAGCTGAAAATTCTACGGAGGAGGGTCACAGCACCAGAGAAAGTATCGGAAGGTTTATATCTGGTGCGGAGCAAAGCGTGAAAAGTCATGGCTGATCTCCTGCGCACAGCTTTCGGAACACCAATGTTTTCGGAACGACCGGAGAGAGGTTAATCGTTGTCCACATTCAACAGAAAACACTGTTGGCACAGAACGCTAGAATTGTCGATAGTAAATGGAGTGATACGTAACCGCTTCCGGGTCGCTTACCTATATTTGCAACAACTCAGCGCTTACGGTGAGAGCACGAGACCTGAAGCTTTGCGGAGTATAGGAATTTTGCCGTGGCCGTATCGCCAGTAAGCCACATAACTATAGACAAGACACCCTGATAGCGAGCTTGCTTCAGTGCGCCACAGAAGTAACGTTGATGTTTCTGGACTGGGATCGACGAACTTGCGTGAAGACCTGCACAGTTCCATCCATGGCAAGATAAAATAGGCTCAGCGTCCGGCCCATAGCATGGGCATCGCGACGTGCGCATGGATCATTACGACTAGCAACCGATCTTGTTGCGTTAAGTTTCTGATGTTATCGGTCATCGGAATTTGCGATTGGCATCACCAGTCATCACGAGACGTCGCTAGCATCGTATGTCATCTCGAACATGGAATATGATCAGTAATATCGGTCATCACAAGTCATAGTCAGCAGCATTGATCATCGGCGACTACTCTATGCATCATCTATCATTGCGACTGATGATTGGCGTTGCCAATTATTGTGGACTACTGTGTGATTAGCATCACTGGCCAGTACAAACTATGATCAACGCCCCTAGTCATCCAGAGCTAATCTTAGCATCATTTTTGGTGTTGAACTATGTCTGACATAATTTGTCACCTCAAACTAGTATTCAAATCATCTGTCATCTTAAGCTAAGTCATCACTAGTAACATCGGTCATCGGGAATATCCTTAGCATCACCGATCACCTCGGAATACAGTACGACTAGCATCGCCGGGTTGTACGAGCTATGTTTAGCATCACCGATCAGTTTGAACTATAATTAGCATCGCTAATCATCACCGACTATACTTGGTATTGTCTGTCGTCATCTTTAGAATATTTGACTGCTCCATTTTGTAGCCCACATCTTAATGTACACTGACCGTCGTTGAGTTGCTTACTCACTTCATTCACACGTGCCCAAACCTCGGCTGCGACACTAATTGTCACTGTAACCTATTTTTAAGGTCGTCAGGCGTGGTTGCTTTGGACTGCATCTCTCTAGCACCGCCACCTTAGTATCACGGGACGTAACTCGATTCGCTTTAATTCGCACCCCATGGCAAATCATGACCACAGGTCCTTGTCATTACAAGCCATGGGAGATGTTTCCCGTCTTTCCAGACCGTGTGTAAGATAGCCTCGACTATTTTCGCAAGCTATGCAGAGCCACTATAGCCATCTCCGTTTGACTTTGTTTACCTATCATATGTCATCACAGCTTGAAGTGGGCGTATACTGCCGAATCAGATGATCTCGGTCGACACCGGCTGACATGATGGGCATCACTCACTATAGCCTTGCATGTTAAACGATGTTTGCCATCTACGAAAAGGGTCGAGCTTGCCTGTCATCACGTTCATGATCGGTCGAATGTCGTCGAAAGCTTTCCTCGGTTTTGCATGTCATCACAATTCAAATGTGGTGTCACACGGCATTGGAAGTAGGTACTGTATCGAAAGCGATATTTGATAGGAGATGCACTCGTAAGCCATACAGTAGATAGGTCCCATCACTATTCCCATGTTCAGTCTGGCTGGTCATCTCAATGCCTGATGAGGCCGCGTCCGCCGTGATGCGATGTATTTTTTGGAGACGAGCTACGTCTCAAAGGACCCATTTGCACGGATCATCTTCGTGCTCACTTCAGGTCGGCGCAAGCTCACCAGTAAGCTTCTTTTCGACTGTCCTGTAACGTCAGAATCAATTCAAGGTGGCAGGCCAAAATGTTGAAAAGAGACTCGTATCAAGGGTCGACAATCAGTGGGTCGACAGAAGACAAAAGTGTTGGCTAGTCCGTAAATCCAGATGTAAGTTGCGATATTGTGGTGAGTCATACATTTTGGATCGAAGATGTAGAGGCAATTTTGTACAGTATTGCAGTAGCCGCTGAAATTTGCAACAGGCTAGAAAAGATTTGCGACGACAAAATTGTCGGAGACCAACGGCAGACAGAGCGAGTGTGATTGACACTGAGGTCGTTGTCACGTAGTGTGTTCATGATTGCAAGCTACTTACAAGTCCAGTCCCCGTTAGCTAAGTAAGCATATTTTCCCCCTTCCCTTTGTTCGCTTTCCGCTGCGATTACCTCCATGACGGAGCTAGTAACTTACCCCCTGTCGCTGAACTCTTGCCGCGCACGACCATCTCGTCTCGTCTCGGTCTCACTTGTCAGCCCGAGTTCTATTTCGCGCTATCTGTGCCGCAAGCTTCAGTCGAGGCTGCTTGTCAGCAGGACTCGCGGTCAGCATGGACTATCAACACTGGTAATACTGTAACTCCACTGGCGGTCTGTTCTTGAACCGCAGCGACATTTATAGGATACTTCCCACGTATGTTAAGGGCTTCTCAGCCATCATATCAATTCGAGCAGCACTGCAACATGATCAGGATGCTTTCAGTTCTCTTGTTATATTGCTTCACGGCTACAGCTTACGGCCTTGTCGCAGTGATGGGCGGCGGCGGGCTTGTGCCAACTATGCGCCCGGGAAGCAGCCAGGAAAGCCCAGCCCATAGCATCGCCAGGTCGCTCAATCAAGACGAAACGAGATGTCACGGCATCAGTGGTGACTACTGGGTCATGTCTAGGGACCTCATAGTCGACAATGTCCATCTCTTCTGTGCACAGGACGCTCCGATAATGAAGTACAACGAAGGCACCGTCAACGAGCTAGAATTGAACGTGAGCAATTTGAGCAACAGCACAGGTACACAGAGGCCGAGAGACGCACCAGACTGCGTTGGTCGTTTCCAAAATGCTGTGATCGACGGTTGCGATGGCAACGACATGCTCAACAATCCTCACAATTACAAATTCGGCGCAACTCTGCAGACCGCAGATGGATGGGTGTACAAGATGACACCACTGAGTAAGCAAGTCAACGAGGTCACCTGCGACATCTCCTACAAGTTTTGGTGGGATAATTTCGAGATCCGCGGCAAGAATGTACCGAGCGCCTTGATGGGGGCGGATGGCGAAGGCCTTCGAAAAGAATTGTCCGGTTGTGGTGCGATGGAAGCATGGAAATTTGAGCAAACTCCTGACGACTGCTGCTACCAATGGTACGCCTCAGGTAAATTGCCGATCGGCATCAAAGGTTGCGTCGGCAGAGCCATTCAATCAGCAGGTGGCGCCTCCAATGGTGGCTGCAAGCGCGATGCCGACAGTATCGAAAAATGGCCTGGTTATGGCGACGGCAGCAGGCATACATTCAAGCAACCAACACCAACAGGCGGGCACTAGATAAGCATTCGCAGTTATAGACATTGGCGATTGCGTTGCATTAATGAGCTTGATCATATAATAAATTGAGTGGAGAATGCAAGAGGTGAACTGCACTGACCTTGGCTGCTGATCAAGATGTGCTTAAGTTAACGTTAAGTTAGTTAACCATCACGCCTTACTAGGGTCAGGTGTAGAGTTGCATATAACTTAAGTTAAGGCATCGCTGAATCATGAGTTAGCATTACCACCGATCAGCAGAAGATGAACTTATGTCACACTGTGAAATCGTTTCATTCGGAGGAGCGAAACAATTGACCTCCTTTGCACTTCAATTATGAGTTCAGCACGCAGTCTAAAGTACCATCAGCCGCTTCAGACACTCTTTCATTTTCCAAAGAAGCTGAGTTAACTTACAGTGAAGCTGTAACGTATAATCAATGTACGTTAGGCGTGCCAAGGCAAATGATCGTATCTCCTGTCATTAAGTTATATAGTCCGATGGTGAGTTTGATGCTTGGAAAAACCTCGAACTTTCTGATGTCCTACGAGTGAACGGTTCTCACTCTTGTCACGCTATATCGCTGATTCGAGTCAAAATTCAGTGAAAGAAGCAACACTATGGTCCTAAACAAAGCATGGCAGGTTTTTTTGGTACCAAAGCTAGGGCACATGTCTTGAGATTAGCGCACTGGTATAGAAGATGATAGTGTAAGTTATTATAGCTACATCTTCATGTAGTGGTTGCCAATAGATATTTCTGAGTTTGAACTTCGACAAATGGCCTTTGACAGATACCCATGATCGATCACACTCTTTACTTCACTGTCATTCACTACAAGGCTACTGGCTCGTTGTCGACAGATACAGGGCTCTTCCACCTTCATTGCGTGTATGTTCGCGGAGTGAGAAGTCGACCTAAAGCTTGTCCAGATCCAATTCCGCCCATTGCGTGTTGTACTGATCCTTGAGCTGTGAAGCTTGCCGCTTGAGCGACGAAAGACGGCGCGTCCGTTCACGGACTTCGTACAATCTAGCAGCTGCAACCTCATGACTTACACAAGCTGCGTTGAGTGCCTCTGATTCGTCCTCGACTCTCCGCCCAGAATCCTGCTCGATGGTCCTTGCACTAGCGCATTCCATCTCGCATTCTTTTAAATCGGGTAGCTCAATTTCTTCATCCTGCACACGTTGTTGTACTGCGTGATATTGCTCCCTCATACGGTATAATGTCTCCAAGAAACCCACTGATGCTCGGTCAGTGCGAGGAGCAGTACCATCCGTCTCTCTGCTCTGGCCCATACAAAGAGAAATGTTTTGAGAAGCTAAGGCTGCTTCATAGGGCACGATCTGTGACTGGATCAAAGTATCGATCGACGGGAATCGCAACGCAGATTGAAGCTCAGAATTCAGATCCAACGCGGGTGCGGCAATGTTCGTGAGCGAATCCTCCTCGTTCTCCCACGAGGCAACTCTCTGACTTGGTGATGCAGCTCCATTACTGGGCGGAATTGTTCCGGGCAGAGATTCAAAAGATTGTGCGCTTTTTCCTGTCTTCGCGAGGCCCAGATCGATATACACACACGGAACTTTGTAGTCTGCGCATCGGCTACATGATGGTCTACTCCGGTTGCAATCCAATTTCATATGGCGACAATTGGTGCATGTGGTGATCTGCCGGGTCTTTCTGTGTAGTCGTTTTCCGGCCATGTTATAGCTTTCGGGTGACATGAGTAGTATGTCGAGCCAAATGAGGGAGTATTGTGTGTTGTTCGTCGCGAAGGTGTGGATACCTGGGTATGGAAGATCAGTCTGCCTCTTCGTAAGTGCCGCGTTCCGAACACATGCGCCGATAATGGAATATGAGGCAACTCCGTCCGACAAGGCAACCTGTCTGATGAGAGGCGAGATGATGGCGACAAGAAATAGAGCCCAGCATGCTGGTTGATACAAGTTCGATCATGAGTCTCTTGTTTCTTATATGTTTACTCTCGCCGCCTCCAAGCAGAATCCGTACCTCCAGCCCGCCTTCACAGCTTGTATTCTGCTACAGGATCACAGTCGAAACAAGCCATTCTCAATTCATCCCCGATGATCAGCGCCGTATAATGCACGCTAGATCTTCCCTACAACTCTCAGTGGCTAAGATCAAACTTCGAACCGAGTCAGATTTACCCTTTCTCACCCTGTGCCCGACGGGGCAACGCAACCCTGATCTGCTGTGGGTCTTAGTCCCGGCCCTGCTGGCCTTCGGCCGAGACTGCAAACCTGGTACAGTACCACTCCGAACAGACCCACAATCATATTACTCTCCTCTAATGCTTGGTTCCTGATGCTACTGTATCAAATTGTTACATTTTCTTGTCAGGGCTTTCAGCAGGTGGCAATCTCTGACTCGCACATTTCAGCACACCTTCTGTGGTAGGGCTCTTGAGACGCACTCGAAGAAATGACGGGTGCATTCGGAAATAGGGTGCTGGCAAGTGATCGTCGCTTATCAAAGCCAAAAACGCCTCCGGACGCAGGTCCCTGAAGAAAAGGCGCCTTCGAACGCAGAAGCCTCGGCACGTGTCCAACGCTACAGTATGAAGCAAGCCAGAATGACAACCAATTTTGTGGCCGCCATGTGGCCCCGAGATACTCAGGGTATTTGCCAGATCGACAAGCTTGTGTGAACGCCTGCACAGTGCTTCTAGGATGAAAGAGAATAGGCTCGGCGGCCGGGCGTTGGCGATGGGGCGGCCACGTGCGAGTGCGCAAGTGTGCCCCTGCTCTCAATCTGCTTGTGATTTAGGGCTTTACACGCCATGCGACGTGTCTGGAGCAGCAGCTCGCCCAAGCTGATCTCGAAGGTTCGGCTTCCTCAAAGGGCTGGTGCCATGGGAAATCACGCGATCGAGGTAGCTCGTCGGTGTGGCCAAGATATGACATGGCCGACAGCACAGCGACGTGGGGGTTTCTGCGCTACGTTTGTGCCGAGCCCCAACAACTCCTCAATGGAGGAAAGTCGATAGTGTGGATCATTTCGCAGATGGGTCCCCACTAGCTCTGACATTTCTATTTTTGAGCTGCTCAACCCCTCATGGCAATCGCATAGAGCAAAGTCAATGGTCTCACTGAAGGCTACCATCATGGTACAGTGCTTTTGAGGAACGAAAGACAAAGACAAAGAAGGGATCATCGCAAGTCGGCATTCGACTCTTGCAATATGCACACGTCGCATGGCACTAATTTTTCAAGTGAGAAACGATGTCCCTGGCGCTTTGTGCTGTGGCGCGGAGGTTGGGCGTGTGACAGCTGTCATGCATCTGCAAGGGCACCTGGCTAGCGTCGGAGACCAGGACAGTTTCGTTCGTGGCCAGAAGAAATGCGGCGGACGGCTTCAACTGGCGCGAATCCTGAAGGATCCGGTGTGGAGATCCTGCCCTGCTCGTTTTGCTGTAATCGGAAAACGTCGACAGAGGTATATCGGACAGAATTCACCATTGACATGCTAAGTGCCTGACAATCCCTCATACCCGTTCAGGGTGCTCTTCATCCGTGTACTATAGGACGGACTCAAAATCATGGTCATGATAAGTAGGATCCCAAATAAGGTTTGCCCTGGCGGGGGTGGAGCGGGGGCTAAGCCGCTCCCGCGCATGAAATGACAGTCATGTGCGGCACCTGCATTGGCATTTTATTGAGACATCCGGCTCCAATCTTTGTGAGCCCGTGGACATGAGGAATGGTTCTTTCTCGAGCAAGACCCTTTCCCCAAAAGCGAGCAATCGAATGTCTGCTTTTGATCTGTTGATATTGCCGTGGCGCCTTGCGCGTGTAGCGGTGATTGAATTTGCCATTTTCAATCAACAATCTGCCGCCGCAGGACGTGAGGGCACCCTGGCATTGTGCCCTGGCGTGATAGCGCTACTGAACGTAGTATCGGCCCTGATGGATGGACTCCCCAACACTCTTGTAGGATGCGCTAAACGGCTGTAGAGTAGTTTGGGCTCAATGATTCCACCATTCACGAGTTCGCACACTCACATTGCTTCGATGACCTTGCTCAATTGTCCACATGTCAAGACATTGTTGCGTGCTTGCCTCACCCAAGCCGCTTACGCATCCCTTGTCTCAACCTGTAGCATGGCGCATGAGATTGTGATAAAGGCTACGACTAGGAGTGTACTCATCGTATGTAATTTGCATAGCTTTTCCGACCAGCATGTCTCCTTGGGGCGTTCCTCACGATGTTTGTGATCCGCCTAGGTTCCTCCATCCCGTCGTGCAGCGTATTGGCCCTACGGGTGTCTTCTTCCGTTACCTTGACATCAGTCACGAGCCTGTGACCACGTTGCCCTCCATATCCGGCGTCCGGAAACCTCTCATCCCTCGCATCAGGGTACCTTGCATCCCTCGCATCAGGGTACCTTCCATCCCCCGCATCAGGGTACCTTTCATTCCCCAACTCATCGTTCCTGTAACGTCCAGGCGTAAGCCACTAGAGGAGCACGGATCCAGGAAACAGACGGTATGTGTCTACCCGGACAGTCAAGATGGAGATGTAACCCGTGTAGGGAGTATCAGGTTGCCGGATTACCATGGCCAAATTCTGATAGTCTCCGAACTAACACTTCGGGCATGCCAGGAGCAAGACATCGTTAGCCCATCGGATGACTGCGCGCTGTCAGTCTGTTCTCAGCCTCATGCATCTCGACCATCGAGCCAGAGATGCGCCAGGTGTCTACCGAGGACAGACTCACCTGTGCCTTTTGCGGAATGGCCAGACTCTGCGGTCCCTGAAATCTCAATTTCCAATCCTCTGATGCATAGCTTTGCTGTCCCAAGTTGTGCTGAAGCTCCGAATATAACTAGTGATAGTAAGTCAAGATGCAAAAACTATAAAAGCTATCACCTGACAGTCAGCAATGTAGGACAGGGCGCTGATATTCAGTGGACTCAGCCGAGTCCATCGGTCGACATGCAAGTAGACTGGGGGCAGCCTCTGGGCAATATCGCCCTTCAGAACCCAAATCGCGTTCTGGAACAATCGTTTCCGACGCGAGAGGAACCTGTAAAAGCGGCGAAACCGAACGTCGAGCATTTGACTCCGAGATTACGTGCTTGTCTCGCGTGCCAGATACAGAAAAGAAAATGTGATTACGGCTATCCTGGACAGACCACGGACGGCACGAAGCCACACGCGAAGAATCATCCTTGCACTCGTGAGTGTTTTGCAACGCGTTTGGAAGATCCCCAAGACACTGACAGCACGTATAACAGCCTGTCGCCAATTAGAAGATAAATTTAGGAGACAAAATCCCTCCGCGCTGTACTGTTTCTATCCGAAGCCTTGCGGAAGGGCGAACAACGGATGTGGCCGATGCGGTTTGTTGCAAGAGCGACGGTTGGTAGACAAGACTAGATCCATCTGGAAGGACGTAAAGAGGAAATTCCGAATAAAGGACCAGGAGTGGTGGAAGCGGCATTCAAAGCCTACAGTTACTCGACGAGGCTCAGGTACTTGGCACAATCCGACGGAGACGACATAGATTGCTATAAGGAAGGTATTGTGTGAGTTCAATTTGCGTCAATTGTGCGCATGATCCCACTGGTGATCCCATGATCCCGCCCGGCTGCCAATGTAGACCGACGGCCCTGACAAAATCACAGCAAGGATAGTCGAATTCCCCCGCCTCATATTGTAACGGAGAACAACCATATCCCACAACTGTGACCTGCAATAATACCCGCCATGCCGCGGAGAAGTTATGGTCTCTCTTCACATCCTGTTTTCGTGGGTTGGCCCCTTAATCTGCTCACGTACTCAGCCCAGTGCCTGGTGGATGGTGCACAGCGGCCGAATTCAGCAAGGAGACCATCAAGCAGATACTGGGCCAAGTGCAGCGCGTGGTCTCTCTGGTCGAGCTTTTTGTATTCTCTGCACACCTCAAAAGCCCGCTTCGAGACACCAGAGCAATGTTCTTGACTTCGGCAGAACCTATCTTCTTCACAACGGAGCAGGCTGAGTGATGACAGCCTGCGATCCTTCACGTAAAGTCGTCGCAGCTTCTGCGCACCATTTTTGTCTTGTAAAAAATGTTCGTGGTTCATGTAGCCGTAAAGTGTCTCTAACACGAAAGTCTCAAACTCAATCTTGTATCGCCGAGCCCATAGTATAGAGTACAAAGTGATTGAAGCCTCATGCTCGGAAGGAAGATAGACTATAAGATATGCTTGTATCATTGAACAAGGAGAGGCGATTATCCGAGCTTGACTTCTCACCCACGACTTTGCAATCGTGTAAGTACCCTCAAGGCTCTTTTTAGCAGGTAATTCTGCCAAGTGCGTCCGGCGTTGGTGCTCTTGATGGTCGAGAAAAAGATCTTGCAAGATTTTACAGGTGGATTGTAAATTGACGAAGTCCTGTCGGGATGATAAATTCCCGATTATATGTACCAGCAGCTCTTTGGGTAGCGTGATTATATTCATGGTGAAACTCTTCAGCGGGTTGATCTCGAGGCAAAGCTTGATATGGACGGTGCGGCTCCTAGCTGCGTAGACAGAAATGCTTTGATGTTGAAAGAGCAGAGAACGTAGCCGGGACGTTCCAAGTGATCGAGAATGAACGCACGAACAAACACATTTGGCATGCGCTTCGTCTAGCGAGCACAGCCACGTCTCCGCTCCTGCGAGTCAGAGGTTCCAGAAGCGAATGGGTAGTCGGTGTGTTCTGTTGACCTCGGTTGCTCTGTCCTTATTCTCATAACAAGCGCTGAGGATGATATTGTACCGTTTGAGCGTCACCGCTCCATGTATATGATAAAATAGGGTGTGAAAGAGTTTGTTGAACTGTGTATCTACTGCTGAGGCCATCCACTGCTTTATACCTGCAGTGGGTCTGTGGTGGTCGGGATGCCCTTGTCCGGCAGTCTCCAATCGTATAACGCTGGGATCTCCTGTACGCTGTAAAGAAAACTTGCTGGTCAGCAGGTAGAAGAAGACGCACCTGTCCCTCGCCAACGCCGCAACTGCAAATATATTGCAGAGCTATAGGAATTTCCCACCTCTAAGTTCCCCATATAACTATTGACTATATGCTTACGGACAGCTCGAATAGTACAGAGCAGGTTAGAAAAACACGTTTCACCTTAGGCCACAATTCAGGTAAACCCTCCCCCCATCAGATTTGAGCATCATCACACTTTTGTGGTTCGACATTGGGGGTGGCTGAAATGGAATCACGAATCGTTGATCTCAGCACACCCGGCTTACCGATAATGCGACTCAAAGTGGCTTCGATGGTCTCACTCTCACTAATTACCCTCCTGAGCCTTCACCGCACTGTCTGCGCTCGAATCGCCAATCGTATACCATGCCCACCGACCTGTGGTTGTCAAACAGCTTTGACATGAACTCTCGCAGAAGTAACGATAAGTCACAGAGGTTGCAGTCTCCAGAAGTGATCCGTCTCCAGAAGTACAACCATTACACTAGGATACCCGGAGAAGAACGATGGGCCTTTTTGAAACTATATCCTAGCGCAACTTTCGTGCCGCGAAAAGAAATGCCCGTCATTGACACGGGCTCAAGTAAGATGTTTTTCACAAAGTACTACTGTAGGCTATCTACCAAATTGTAAAGCTAAAGAAAAGAAAGGCCAAGGTGGGGCGAGCATGCGCGTACATATATTGTACAATGCTCACCATGCAACCATCGTACAATTATTGTGGGTCGCGTGCGTAGATCGTCTTCTAAAGAAAGATATACTATAGGCACAGCCTATATTCAGGATGTAGCCTGTGACACTCATCACTGAACGGGTGAAACGCAAGCGTCAATTCATGCTGCGTGCTAGTTACGTGGACGTAATTTCGAAACTCCATGATGGTGATGATCAAAGTGACGGTGGTGGTGACCACTGACGTTATGAGAAGGTCATAACGCTTGCGAAGAAATGTGAGCGATTATGACATCGTAGTGCACGATCATAGTGTCGGTGACTGGCAGTGATTGGCAGTGGTCGGCAGTGATGGCAGTGGTCGGCAGTGATTGGCAGTGGTCGGCAGTGATGGCAGTGATGGCAGTGATGGCAGTGATGGCAGTGATGGCAGTGGTCGGCAGTGATGGCAGTGATGGCAGTGATGGCAGTGATGGCAGTGATGGCAGTGATGGCAGTGATGGCAGTGGTCGGCAGTGGTGGCAGTGATTGGCAGTGATTTGCGATCTTATGTTATTTTGAATGCAAAGCTCCGTCACACGACGTAGACTCTTCTATTCAACAGACTCAAAACGAATGATCTCAGCTCCTATGTAGGTTCAATCAACTGTAACCCGCCACGGGTTACAGTTGATTGAACCATATCGGACAGGAGAAGACTTGGGCAATAGATACAGCATAGGCGATGCATAGTGATGCTCGATAAGGCGAAGTAAGATGTATTCGCGATGACATTTGAACAAGTGATCGAAGATCCAACGCATCGCTCTTTGGCCAATACTTGGTTTACGTCAATACTGGTACTGTAAGCTTCTTGCCATCCATATTTTCTCCCTTCTAGCCCGAATGCACTTGGTAAATTCGTCTCGACACGACTGAGACTGTCTGATAATCATCGTGAATCATTGCGTGCCCTCTTCACCATCTGCCGCTTGATCAGGAGCGGCTCCACTTGAAGAGACGCGGCATCTCATAGAATCAATTCGTCGTCCTTACGCCTTCGCTTGTGACGGTGTTGGTGATTTTTCGGCTTTGACACGGACTTCTTTTGCGGGCTGACACTCCCGCTGTTCGATTGCAGCGTAGACTGACCGTCCGATATCCCTACCAGAAATTCTGGCCTTGCCACCTGTCCAAGCCGCATCACATCCAGTCTCGCACCATCGTGAGACTTCCAGTCACTCAACAGTGAAAGACCCTCAAGAACTGAGTTTATGCTTAGATCTTCGAGCGTTGGAATCTCGTGCCCGTCTTCTGCAAAGACTGCAAATAGTGTTATGCCGATCCTGGTAATCCTCGAGAACACGTAGACATGATATATACCGTCGGCTCGATCGTTTTGCATTGGAAGTTCCTCACGGAAGTCACCAAATCGAGTGAGTTTGGCAGGCTTAGAGAAGACAAGGCATTCGTGCGACTTTCTCTTGCCGTCAGATCTGCCTTTACGCACGATCACATCCTCATCAGCAAGACTGGGTGGTGTACCGAATACCGAGAGATCGATCTCAGGTCGGCCAAGCTTGCAACAGAGCTCATAGTGGATAGCGTGCGAAGGGTTGCGATCAAATCTGCCCACTGTTTTTGGATCGAGCGTTTGCCCTTGTCGGCATATCCGTACTGCTTCTTGCTGCTCTTCGCTACGTGCTCGACCTTCATCATCCTCGTCGTCTTCGATATCTTCGTTGTCCTCTTCTGATGCGTCGGGATCACTTCTCATCCAAAGTGACATTGGCGCTGCGTCCACAGACAATTTGTCCAGGTCGTCGGCCATGCAGGCAAGACCGTATTGTACGTATGTCCTATACAAAGTAAGCTAGCAACAAGAATCGAGTGGCATCATTGACTCACCTCTCCTCCACTTTGTGTAGAAGTTTGACGTCAGGAAACTCGCTGTCCAGGGCCGGTTTGAGTACTGCCAAGAACGAGACACTGAGTGAAGCCCTCCCAGTCAGCAAGAGCTGATTGTCTGCGTCTGCGACACAGGTCTCTCTGAGAAGTTGAAGGATCAAATCAACTTGTTGCAAGTGAAACTCTTTATCAACCTCTCTTGCCTTACGCATGAGCCTTCGCCAGATGAGTTCTGTGAGGCCTGCCCGAGCGGCACACTCGGCATCCATGTCAGGTTTGACATATTCAGTGAAGTACTGCAAGGTATCCCAGACCCCCTTGTTCAAGTCGCTCTCCCCAGCTTCCTCATTTATAGCGCGCAGCTCGTTCGCGACAGCCATGTCGATCATCCCGGCGCCTAAATTCTCGCTTCGCCACGATTGGTCGTGGATAACAAAGCGCGGCTCTCCCGGGTTGACTGTGGCAGCACAGAGTTCCTGTTGACCTGCGTAAGTCTGATGGCTTCTCACACACATCGAAACATACTGACCGTTGTAGAGTGACCGCAGTCCACATACACAAGATGAATGGGATGAGTGACTGTCACGGGCTCCCTCGACATGGCACCGATGAGGCTGCTCAGACACTCATTCACACCGTGTATTTCGGCACCGGGCAAGGTTTTTTGGAACCCCCGAATGAGGCGCTGAGCGACCTCGTTCGGCCATGCATCGTTGATGTTGGTGAAAAGTATTGGAGGTTCGGCGCCCTCTTGCGCAAATCTGCCCAGTATGTCGTAGAAGTACTGGTCTGCCAGATCTTGGATATCACAGCCTCTTTCGCTAGCGACCTCTCGCTGATTCTTGAGTATCCGTTCAACCTCTGCAGTGGGTGCCTTGTTGATATAGGCATGTTTGAGATATTCAAAGACAACCCAAGATTGGCTGTCGCTGATGCGGGCGTTCACAGCATGAATACCGTGTCGGACGTCCAAGGACTAACCCTGGGACCTGATCGCAGTCATAGTTGGAACAATATCCACGCCGCTGACGTTACTGGCACCCACCCCTTTCCCAAGCTTGATATGTTCCCAGGCTCCTCCAGGTTGTTTTTGCATGAGCGAAGTGCGCGACGCACCAATCTCTAGTACGATCTTGCATCGTTCTGGCGGCTTCACGGTCGGCGTGGGTTCAATTATCGCGGATTTGCGAGGTATGTTCGGAAAGATGGATCGCTTCGCACCGGTGCCGGTCCGCTTGGGTATCACCTTGATCCTCGCCATATGCTGTGTCGTGATCTTGTTGGAGGTACTTGCGATGCGTGTGCTCTTTCGCGACGCGTTCAGCTGTCGCGCTGGGGGTGCGCCGACCGCTTTCTTGGCGCCTCAAGCTGTTGTCAACCAAAAGTCTTCTCGCCCATCTCGAGCCTAGCACCAACATACCATTCACTCACGACATGGTCGGGAATCTGCCCAAAAAGTGTAAGCTTTGCAATTTTGTCGTAAAACATGGAAATACGAAACGGCATAACGAGAGGCATCATCCTGAGCAGATTCTGAAGTCTGTGTCAACAGCGTCAGCTACAGGCCTCGAGCTCCAGAACACTCTCAGCGAAGTCCTCGAGAGCTGCAGTATACCTGAAGAGCTATGGCCAGCGGACCGCAACGTGCTCGACCGTCTGCAGAACTACCGTCTCTTGGAACGTCGCACGACATCGTTCGATATGCCGGGAGAGCCTAAGCTACAGATATTTGACGATCCCAACATTGGACACGCGTTGCCCTCCCTCGAAGAGCTGATCGTGCGAGCGGCGGTGGCTGCGGGAAGTGGCGGTACCCGGACTGGAAAACTGACTGAGGATCTAGTGGTACGCTCTGTGGCCAATAAACAAGTCGACAGGGAACTGATCTCTCCAGGGCGAGTTCTGGGTGAATGGCAAACACCATCCGTCACCCTACGTGGAAGATGTACTGTTGTGGCTCAGCAGAATCCTTCAAGGTGACGAGGAAATACGCGAGACAAAGATCTTGAATTTGAGTCCACTAGTGGCATTTCCACCAGGTCGACTCGATCGGTACTCTGAAGCGAGAGACCTCTTGCTCCAGAGGCTTGATGTCATCCAATCTCGTGATTGTATCAAAACAGAACTAAACATCACTCCTTCAATGTCCGAGGTACCTGTTCACCACGATGAAGATCTCGTCGTTTCAACGGTACGAACGATCGCATCCAACGCACGACCATCTGTTGAAGGGGCGCCTGCCAAAATCTGGATAGTATGGCCTTATCGTCATTTGCATAGCCTCTCTCAATGCAGTCCGCGCACGTCTTATGGCGACACTGCTCACAGTCTGGGCAACGCTGACGGCGCCGTTTGGTTCGTGCAGAGAGACGGAGAGACTGTAGTGCTTCCCGGGAATCTAGCGCATTCGACTTTTACGATCCAATCATGCTACCTGCTGGCTTCGAGCTGCCCCGGTGCGTCGCTTGCGAGAATACCACTGATCTCATCTGATGTCGCTGCTGGAACCACCGAGTCTTATGCTGTGACACGTCTCGTTGACACGATAGAAGCGGCGCTGGAACGTCCTTTTGATGAAGCTCGACTGTTGATGCACAGCTTTTGGAGCGAGAGCGCTTACAATATCCAATCACTTCGCCGCGACAAGACCAATTACAGCCGATTTGTCGAGCTTCTTGTCAATCACATGCATAGGGAGAGAAGGTGCGTTTCATGCGTGGTACTCGGCATTGTCTCGACTTATAAGGAGATCTCAGATCACAGGCGACATATCCAATTGCATACGAGGAACTCTGTCACGGCAACTGACAAAGGCCATGTTGCAAGGAGGTTACGGCTTGTGCGAAGACCTAGGCGTAAACCTGCTGATAAGTTAAAGATACTGTCAGAGTGAATGCAGCGGGTTCAGGGAGGTGAGCATGGTTAGCGTGTCAAGATGCATTGCATGTTGTCCTTGTCTATTCTGGAGGTAAGGACTGTATATATGTAGCCAGCTTCAAACACTAGCTTGTAAGAAGTAGATGAAACCTGTAGTGTTTAGGAGTATTATACCAGCTTTACAACACTCCTCACAAACCGTAACAGATATTGATGTTAAGATGACGCTATTGCATATTTAATAGACCGTTTTTACTGCCATCACTGCCATCACTGCCATCACTGCCGACCACTGCCAATCACTGCCAATCACTGCCATCACTGCCATCACTGCCATCACTGCCGACCACTGCCGACCACTGCCAATCACTGCCGACCACTGCCATCACTGCCGACCACTGCCAATCACTGCAGTATTGACGACTGCGGGACATTTGCACTTACCACTGCGACTCATTATGACTAATGACATTTCGTGCGGGCGTCCTGGTCTTCCACTCGTTTCATTCTTTCCAGGCCGCTCCGTCCCCGCGAAGCCTGCTCAAAGCATGTTCAAGCCAGACCTCCATGAGCAGCACCAACCCGGCGCTCGTTAAAGTCTGATCGTTCCTCAAACATAACTCAGTGAACATACCACAGTGAATTACGCCACAGTACCCCTTCCATTATTCTGCTTGACATTAGCGCGAGGTTCTTCTTCCAGCCTTGCGGCCGTCGGGTGCCTCTTTGTGCAAACTCTACTTAGCGAGCCGATGGCCGAAACAAAGGTGCTATCAGTAATTTAGACAAGACCGTGCCCAACGTTCGCCTCTTGTACGTACTAAATCTATTCAAAAATAAGATATACTCATTTCTCCCTCAAACACACGCTTGTATGTTCACTCTCTCCGCGTATACCTTTGCCGCACAAGTATCTTATGTTCTCGCATACATCAGTTATCAATTCAGGCCGAGCTCATTCCGAAACATGGAATCCTATTATGCTTTACTCTCCATGTTAGTACGCTCTCACCTTTCCACCGCATCGTTCGACATAAAGAGCAACCGTGTTGGCATAGACCTAGGACTCCAATGGTTGGCCACTGTGCTCAGCCAAAATTCTCCCATGGTATGCTTGCAACAAGATTTTTCAGCAGACAGCAAAGATCGATACTGGAGGCCACAATATGTCCAGAATGCTTCGGTCATCGTGTTTCCTACCACAAGCCAGGATGTAAACTATGATTTGCAAGCCACTATGGAGACGCCGCTTGGGGCAGGCTACGCACTCGTAAGCAGAGGCCCTTCGCTGACAGGGATATCTTCCACCACAGGATCTGTAATCGACCTGAAGAGTCTCAATTGCACGGCCTTGATTTCAGACTTCCCGAATCCTCTCACACGGCTTGCCACTACGGTGATCATGTACATATGAGGGGAGTATCACATCCCCCAGGTCTGCAGTCGGCAACGAACGGTTCCCTTGTGTTTGCGACGAAGACTAATCGGCACTGTGACCTGTTCTGGGCAATCCAGGGGAGTTTGGCCAACTTGGAAGGCGTTTTGGACCCTTCCAGTCGTGAAAGTTGGGTTCCATGTGGCCGCAAACAAATCTGTGGGCCAGAGCCTTCGTAACACTGAAATTTTCTTCCAGCAGCACTCGTTGCTCAACGGATTGGCTGGCCTGCGAGTGAAGCCAACATCATCAGTACCTCAAAACGGCTCTGTCGACATGAATGAATACGAAGATAGCCGTGCGCACTGTACCAATATCCGAGCTACATCAAGCCTTTTGCGACAGCGGCCGATGTGTGGAGAGCCAACACAGCTCATTTGGCATTGCTGAAGCAGAAGTATGATCCAGAGTGCAGTGTGCACAATGGTAGAGTCTTTGCGAACCAGGGTTGCGTGGCTTGGGATTATGCTTATGTTTTCTGACTGGTTACTGTATCACTCAAACGCTTGCATTTACCAGGGCTAAAGTCAATCATCGTGTCCTCGACTAAAGACATACATGCATACGTACAGTAGAGTGGTGTACTGTATTGGACTGTATAGTATAGTATGCAAGGTACGTAGATCTCCTGAAGTGACAAAGAACAATGTTTACTGGACCTAACACCCTCCCCCGTGCGACTCCATTTGCCGCCGCAGGCGCAGATCTCCGAGGCCGTACTTGGCCTCTCCTGTTATCACGGCTACGTTCAGCCTCATTTGTCACACTAGGCTATATATAGTGTCATTTTCCTTTGCCAGGTTCGATCGGTTTGACTTTCGATTGCCTCCTTATTTCAACTGTATTTGTCATTGAGTCTCAGGTTCGTTTACTCGCGACCATAGGCTATTCGTGCATTCGAAGCTGCCAAAGCAGTGTTCACGTACTGAGCATCTGCCCAGGTACCGCCGCTGCCTTCATATCACAGGCTTCCGTGTAAGTACATGCGCTGCCGATACTCATGTGATGTCCATACTGACCAAGTACAGCATGGCTTGCTGCAGAGGCTGCGCCTTGTTCTACAACACTGCTCTAGCACCTAGACCATTTCCTAGAGCTGGAAGAGACGGGCCAAGAGGTGCACTCTGAGCGCTGTAGAGCGCGGTGGTGAAGTTTGGTGTCAAAGAATTTATTGAGCCGTGCATCCACTGCCAAAACCACCCACTGCTTGATAGCGTCAGTGGGTCTGCGACAGTCTGATTACTGCTATGCGGCAATCTTAAACACTCGGTACACTCAAGAAAAAAGAGAATTTGAGGTAATGTGATGCCACAGTGCCATGAGAAGACATCTTGACCGGTGCAGAGATCCGAGAGCTCGTAGGTTGCAAGCCAAGTTTTGACCTGAGCACAAATAGATCGATATGCAAAGTGACGTTCCACGGAAGGTGAGGTGGCGTAGGTTTCTCGACTCGCGACTCCATGCAGGTGCCGGATGTCAATCAATGCTTGGTCATGAGATGTCACGCAAGAAGGCGGATCACCCGGACGGAGGCGGCCCTGCTGATGATGCAACTTCCAGTGGCTGCCTGAACGGAAGCTTGGCATGACTCTCATATATGGACGGGACCGGCACGCATCGACGCAATTTGCGTCCATGTTCTATTTATTTCGTGAGCCCTCCCGGCTCTCCCTTCTACCTCTGTCCTCACTTTTTCACTCGAGCAACGGGAAATCATGTCAAACACTGCGAAGCCGGACATTCTTAGTCGGTGGGACTACTCAAGCCCAAGCTATCGTTGAACCACGCGCTAAGTTGTTTGAGACACTACATGATGCCCGAGACAAAGGCCACGCCAGAGGGCACTGTGGACTCGGATACTTGGAACGTTTATGTGCCACTCGACATCGTGACTAAAGATCCATACGGTCGCCGCAGCAGGGCGTGGCGCCATCAAGCTAGCAACATGATCTTCTCCGAAACTGAACTCATGGAAGATAACGTGACATACAAGCCCGAGCTCAACTTCTTCCGGCGCCAAGATAAACTCAGATGCTTCATGATCTCGACGGTTGGAAGATTCCGTGATGGTCTCATGAAAAAGTTCCTAGTGTTCTTGTGCTTTCCATTCATGATGACATACTTGGGGTATACGCTAGTTATGGCGTGCTGGGACAAATGGAGGATGGGACCGCCAGAGTCCAGCTAGATCATGTCTGCTTAGAAGTTACATCGCGTTGGAAGACGACTAATATACTGATAACCCATCTCAATCAGTACATTTGGTGATAAGCCTCAAATAGGTCTCAACACGTCGTGGTATCCGGTGTATCAAGCCCCCATGGCATAGAAATTTACGTGAATTATTATCTGGTCACTTCGCTCAAGTCAGTCTGAAAGAAAGTCTCTTGAACCGATGACGTTGCGCCTTTTGCAATTTCTCTCAAACGCTTTGGCTGGCTGCCAATCCGCTCAGCAAATGTAACCGACGGCTTGAAGATAGTTAGATGTAAGGCATGCTTCGCAACAACACAAATACGAGAAGCTCACGTCAGCGAAGGCGTGCTTCGCAACAGCACAATTACGAGAAACTCACGCCAGCGGAGTCGCATGTCTTCCTCCAGCACGCGTAGCACAAGGAGGTGGGATGAGCAGCAACGATAGAAGTGGGAACCGCAGCGAGCGCACCATCAATGGGCTTTTCGTTCATTCGTAGTCCGAGAGAGGAGCCATTGGGATGACGATAAATCTCGTGTTGATTACTTTGCGATTGGGGGAGCAGCCTCGACATGGCTATACAATCCTCCGACTCGAGTGGATTGCCTCCACGTGCGAACAGACTTTAATAATGAACTCTAATTTACATCCAATGCCCCAAGGTCTTCGCGCGTGGCGATCAGTGAAAGTCTAAGTTATAACAACATCAAGAGATCTTGACGCCACACATGTCAGGAGTGTTTAGTCAGATCGGACTGATCATCTTCATAATCTAGCCATCTGCAATCTTCCAGATAAGCTCAGAGAGTAGCGAACAAGGCGCCTTGTTCGGCCATGCTGGGCGAGATATTAAGCTATTGCGCAATCTGACTCAAACAGAAACAATCCGTCTGGCGAGGGCCGCACACACTGAAACTTGATTCATTCCGAGCTTGTGGCGCGTGACACATGCTGTAACAGAGGTTACTATTTGTGTATCTTATCCTGAGCATGGTGACAATCGCAAGCCTGTACAACGGCTGCAGGTACGCCCGTAGTCGTTCGGATGCGCAATGCCGCTGTCTGTCACCTGCCCACGTGATGCTTGACTTTGCCTTACCTGGGCTGGTGAACGCAAAGTTTGGCTTTGGACGTACGACAGTGTTACTATTTTAAAGATCCCCAGCGGACCCGGTGAGGAGCATATTGGATTCCAACCCATCGCCAATGCATGTCCAGCCCACGGTGTTCCACATTTCAGGATTCTACATACCAGTCTCCGATATTGTAATGTTCATGAATTATTCGTTACAATACATTACATGATGGCTTTCTCCTGGATGGACTGGGCACCGGTATTGCCTCATATCACATTGACAGATGGCTTGAAACAGCTTCTCTCTCGTGGGTCAGTGGATTTCTTGCAAGCGGCAGCAGTTGGCGGGAGCCTCCTTACGTCGAAAATGCTTATGATGGGAGCACTGAAAGATCATCCTTTATCTTTGCTATCTGCTCATGTATCAATACTATGGGTAGTACAGACACGATGGCCAACTAGCGGAAAGAGGTTCCATGCACGCTCTCCATCTATGATGCCTAGAGAGATCGGAGCATTCTGGTTCGTAATCCAGGTACTCACAGCCTGTATCTGCTTGATCAGCGCCTACAAGGTACTCAGGTTTGCAGGAAGCGTCTCGACTGCAGTAATGTTGCTATCTATGCATTTCAGCTCAAGCACGACAGATCGCGACTTCACATCTAGTACTGGAGAGATTTTGAGCATTGCGATACGAGTCACAGTCTTTGTAATCGGGTTCGCCTTTGTACTTGCCTGGGATTACAGGGTCAATGTCACCAGTCGAGACATGTCAGTGGCTTTTCTGGTCTCGTCCTATACCCTGGCCCTATTACCCACAATCGCCGTCGCGCTCCAAGACAGGTTCAAAGTGCCATGGTTCTTGAGAGCGAATTACCGGCCGGTCAAAGCACGTCAATGGACCTTCTACGTATTACCTGCCCTGGGTATCGTGGCCTACCTCGATGAAAGTCGTAAACCTTTCGTTGGAACAGTCTCGACGGGAACATGCATCATCCTAGTGATGAATCTCGTGCTCACGAGTATAGCATCTATTGTGTTCCTAAACGTGCCAACTTCAGACCAAATCTGCGTTGACGGACTTGCCTCTTTCGAGACCAGATTTCTTATTGGTCAGGATGTCTGGAAGATATTGGCATTTTCAGGATCTGTCTCCTTGGGCAGCTGGCTGTTGCCCCATTCTCCTATGATGCTATCATCTTGGCAGATCGTGGGTTATGTGACTTCGCTTGCGGTCTCGCGACATCCGCCATCAAGGTGGCTGGTGTCAGAAGACCCCACCAGTAACGATCCCGCACTGCTGTTAGGGGACAAATGTATTTGTCAACGCGTTCACAATCCTGGCATCGACGACACTGCCCCAAGCGCCTCGAGTGCCCGTGATCTTCGCCAAAAAGTGAATACGGCCAAGCCTCAGATGATCCTCGCCCTTGTCCTTTGGTGTCTTCTTATATACACCATCTGGCCTACAACCGCCATATCAGAACCTGACAAGCCCGAAATTTACTCTGCAACCACGCCTTCGAGTGACTTCGACATTGTTATAGCTGCTCACAGTCGACGTGGGATCGAGATAGCCCGTGACATTGATGATATTATGTCATTACGGGCTTTGCGGAATCGTACAACCAATGTTTATGTATACAACAAAGGTCCAGAAAACTCGCAACTCGAGCGAGACATCAGGCAATACCTACATGACCCAAGGAGGCTGTACATACAAAGTCTCGACAACAAAGGCAGGGAGGGAGGGACCTATCTCCATCACATTGTGTCGCAATGGGATAGCATTGCCCGGCATACCTTGTTCCTTCAAGAGCAAGCGCATGACTTTGCTCTGCTGAAGCTGCGCATCGCTGATTATCTGGTTCCACAGACAGGCTTCATGTCTTTGTCTTATGAGGGAAAGACCTGGAAACAATGTGAGCATCTACACACTGGTGCGTGGCCCAGTATCGCGGAGTCGATCGCTCGGGTCTCGAGCATGGTTGACGCGAGTGATACATGCCAAGATGTGCTCTTAACTTTCAGAGGTCAGTTTCTCGCATCCGATACTCGGATCCGGAGCAACCGCAAAGCATTGTATGTCATCCTCCTGCAAGGCCTGATTGACGCTGAAAGCTGGATGCATGCACCTGAAATGCTGCGAAGCCCCTGGGACGGTGCCAACTTGGACTCTGTGGAAGATCCAGTGTTTGGGTATACTCTTGAGCGTCTATGGGGGGTCATTATGCGCTGCTCCAATGAGAATATCGCTGATCGCAGTCCCAGCCTTCTTGGCTCTTTCATACGTTCGGCATGGTTTGGGCAGAAAGTTCCCCTTGAGGATGTTCAATGCCTGGACGATGACTAAAGGGATCGCGATTGGCCACACAAAATTTAAGTCGGCAAACCCAATACTGGAACATCTCCCCAATTGCTGACTACCCCGTGATGCTCACACCTTTCGCCATGCGGAGCTAGTTTCTGAAAGCAAGGCTTGAGATGCTGACGCCAATAGGTCGCCCGGAATACTCAAAGGACCTCAACGGCTCGAGGGAGAGGAAGATCGCTGCAACACGGCCACTGGTGTTTCCCTGTCCGCAGTGCAACACCTAATGATCTGTTCATGCACTCACGTCCACACTGCCCACGGAAGGGTCTAGTCCGGTGTCAAAGTGACTTTGTGTTCCATCAGCTGACAAAGTTGAGGGAACTAAATGCGTCATCTTGATTCTCAACACTGTTCTTGGTGTGACTCCTTGGGCCGGCGCAAGCGCAAATCTCCAAAATCGCGTTCCGTACGGTATCCCCTGTCATCACGGGTTATGTTTAGCTCATTTCTTAGTGAGCCAAGTTATATATAGTTAGCATCGTTTATCACTGCGAGGTGTGGTAAATTTGGCTTTCGATTGCAAACTAGCTTCAATATTATTTGTCATCGCGTGTCAGGTCCATCTGTTCACCACGACGGGCTATGCATGTTTACTTTGACTCGTCATCAAGTGCCATATTTAGCCTGACTGATCGCGGTCTAGTACATGTATGGCTGCGGGTTTGGAACTGCGGCCGTCTCTATCGCTGTTACGATGGTGTACGTGGCTCGATCCGGATTACTGCAAAGCTGCAAACTCGCTCACAGAGAGCCACGAAGATGGTCGGAATTTGATTACTGTAGTCAGCACGTATGGCAATGCACCTCAGGCACGAGCAACGTCACTCTGTCCCGCTGTCATCGCATGAACGTCCATCTCTATGTTTGCCGAGATGACGATGTTTGTCTACTACACAGTACAAGCAGAGTCACCAGGTGGCTTAGCGGTCGAGATCTTTACTTGTGCAATTGAAAGTCTGGCAGATATGGAGGTGGCTTGGGAAACGTAAGCGTTGAAGCTCGTGATCATCTCACCCCTGCAATGACAACAAGCAACTAAGCTGAGGCGACAAGTAATTCGGACGCCGCTGGTGATGACTCACGCCGATCCGCGCTGCCCGTGGTGCCAAGCAAGACTTCGATCTCCCCTTACTTTGGCATACAAGCGGCGCGCGAGCATATCGTATGAAGGGCGACTATATCTGAGGCCATTAGGCAGGACTTTCCGCGATGCTGATCGTTATTTCAAGCTGGGAAAAGGCTATCTCGCTAATTAACAGGATTCGTCTGCCACGCGCCATTCAGGTCTTCCTCCTGCCTGTTTATCGACATTCGGGCATGTCGAGACATCACATTACAACCTTGCGGCACCAGCCCGTAAGAGTATGCAAGAAGGTGGCCAGGAAACCTTCTAGGAGCGCCCCAGAATCGGACACAACCCATTTAGCAGAGGACACTGACAGTAAGAGTCATGGAAAGCAAGTTTTCTTGACGAGTACATATCAACAAACGTGTCACCAGCAAGAAACCAGCCGACGGTGGTCTGACACGCTTGCAAGCCTCGCGCCACACTGTCCGAATAATTTCATTCATATCTTCGATTCGCGAGATCCAGCTCACCTATTCAAAGCAATTCGTTGGGGCGAAATAAGGTCTGTCAGAGAATGGTACAAGAACAATGCGATGGATTTCGTCCCAAAGGACTCCACGGGGCGCACCGTTCTACATCTCGGAGCTGAAAAAGGCGAACTTGGGCTTTTTAATTTCCTGTTCCAACATAGCGGGGTCGACATCAATGCTATTGATACCAGCGGCAAGACTGCTCTCTCCTACGCAGCCCAGTACGAGCGTGCAGCGTTGGTCCAAAGACTTCTCTGCTCATACGGTGCCTCTGTAGACGTCAGGGACAATTCTGGCAGAACGCCATTGTCGCTCGCGGCCGGATCCAATAGCTACAGGTCGATCGAATTACTTCTGGAGGCTGGTGCCGACGTTGTCTCGGAAGACAACTCTGGAAGAACGCCTTTGTTCCACGCGGTGAGAGCTGGAAACTGTGCTGCCACGGTCAGATTTGTAAGACACGCGAAGAACGGCAACCAAGCGCTCGTACTTGCCGCACAGATGGGGGAAGGTAAGGTCGAGAACAAACTGATAACTTTGAGCAAAAACGTTGCGCACTGGGAAAACAGAATTCTTCGAAAGCTTTTGTTGAAATCTGCACACGATGGCCGAGACGATATGGTTCGTATGCTACTCCACCTCCACGATGTCGATTCCAACACACAAGATTGCGATGGAAGGACGCCTTTATCGCTCGCGGCCGAGAGGGGTCATCACAATATCATTCGGATACTCTCGAGGTACGGTGCGAACCGTGATTTGAAGGACAAGAAGAGCCGAAGTCCTCTTGACTATGCATCACGGCAGAGCACCTCGACATATCGATGTATACTGAGGAGCCGTATTCAAAGGCGGCATGATTCCAACTGTCTGCTCCGAAACTTGAAATGTGAGCATCAGCGCAGTCGCGCAAGGAATAATAGAGAGGCTCGGCGTGTTCAGAGGTCTTGAAGGTGCGGAGAGTTAGATTGGACAGCAGCACGAATGCTGCAATCCTCAGAAACGGATTTGTGCACACTACCGAGAGACCTGGAGGCGAGGTAATGCTTGATTTCACGGACTCCTGTACAGTAACTTACGACGGCATTCTAGATGCGGCAATTCCATTAAAAGAGATACAAATACATCTTACCAATAATCACAGGTGAGTCACGAGGCCAACGAATACTTCTTCGTAAGGAAGTAGGCACAAGCTGAACGTCTAGCAGGTGCAGCACTTCGAACGGCATGAGCACCTGCGGCCACACAGACGATCGCTTGAGCGCAGTTCGGGAACGTAAGTTACCATAGCCCGCACGCACACCCTGTGCGCCGTTGATGGCACGTGTCGAAACGTTGTGTGCGATGCATGACCGAGAGGCCCCGTAGGGACTTAATCCAGCCCTGCTCTCTCAACAAAAAAAAAAAAAGAAAAAAAAGCCAGTGTGTAGGCAGCAACCAATACGTACAGTTTGGTACGATCCCGCTCGTCAACGAAAGCTGACTAGTCAATCATCACATGTAATTATCAGTGTCTCTCGTTTGGTGTTCACTCTTTGATCCAGAAGGTCATGTCACCAGATGCCACAGTATTTTTGGTGACGATCCGTTCACTCTGTCATCGCTCACAGGGACCACAATCGTTGCTGAGGTTGAAGCGAGTCCGATGTCCCGATGAGCCATATTTAGTTACCCTAGTTGCTGATTGCTCAGAGAAGCTTTATTTGTCATCTTGGGCGAAGTTCTATTTGTCATTTTCTGTCAGGCATCTGCCTCCGCCATAAGCGGCCGGCTTGAGGGGTCAGTCATAGTAAGCTGAGTTGAGAGTTCCCGTCATCAGCAGCTGACAGATATTCTCCGTCCGATCTTCAGACGCCTAACGGACCTAGCTGGCATCGCAGGATACAGTACCCACAGGTCCTCTCACACCGTTACGTTCACCGCAATCCTCCTTCGGCACTGAAGATTATCTGTTGGGATGGCGGCGCAAGCCCTTACCAGGCCGCCCACAAAACCAATCTTGTGTGATCTCCAGCTAGCCGTTTGTGCAAAAGTTGAATGGGCGACACGAGGATGCTCAAAGATTGTTGGGATCCTTCGAGCGCGAGACCAGCCTCCTCTGCAACGATACTGTTGTGAGAAAGGTAGCACCTGATCTGATCGGACATCACTTGCTTGATTCCCTAACGTTACTTGATGCTATGTACGACCGATTTCTATCCGGTCCTTATCGACGAGCATGTTTCACGACTCTTCCACGTCTGCTTGACGTCGCGAAGCCGCGGCCATCCGCTGAAAATTCTGGCATGTAGGAAGCATCTCGCAACAGATCTCCCCTTCGTGTATTTGTGCTGTTTTCTGCAAAGTCGGTAGAAGCAGCCGATAGCATGGCAGATTACGATCGTCTCGGTATTGTGGGCTCAAAGCACGTTCCAAATGTGTTCGTAACACTTCCAGTGGAGGGTTCGAAAGTTTTTCCTGCGCCGTAGTGTGCATTAGCTTCCATCTGCGTGCGGCCGGTGGCGTTTCTGGGAGCGCTTGTCCAAGCCCGTCGTGACTCCCGCCAAACAAAAGCAATAGCACGGCAGGTTTGGGTTGATCAAGCATCTCGACGCGAACATGTCGACGTGCGAAATTCCGAAGTTTGTCATTGATACTGTAACTCTTGTGATACTGACTGCTTACAGCATCCGCATATGAAGCGCCGCTCTAGAAGAAGACCAAAATTAACAGCGATAACTCAGCAACGATCGTCACCCGGCTTTGCACTGGTCGCATCCGCCGTCCAGCTCGCTGCAATTGACCAGACGAGAAATCCAGACCTCATCGCAAAGCTGACCACAGCTGCCAGTCACCTGAACCGCCAGGTCCTGCTGAAAAGCGACAAAGATTGGCTGTTAGATTTCAGCGAACAGTAATCGTTCTACAACTTCGCACCGGGTGGCGTTATTGACATGAACGCAGCCATCTTCCCGGCAGCCAGAGGCAACGGAATGGCACGTCAGTCGCCACATTTGTGTATAACGACGTCAAATCTAGCATGCTGACAATCGCACCACCCAGGACCCCGTTCGATGCTCCCGCCGCACTACCATCCTCGAGCGAACAATTATGTCGTCGCCCCCAAGGGAATACTACGACTTACAGTTGTTGTGAATATGCCTCAGCTGTATGTGAAACACCTTGGTGTTTCACATCTTCCACCCATGTCGCTGCCGTTTCAGGGTGGCTACATATATACAGTCCTTACCTCCATAGAAACAAAATGCAACAACGCAGTCATCGTTAAATGCGCATCTTTGCTCATATCTCAACAACAGTACATGTTCGAAGAGAAGGTAATGAGGCTAGTGCAAGAGGTCCTCCTGCCCGGGAGAGCGACTAGTTCCCTTAAGAGTCTATGCATATGATGGTGAACAGTGGCACAGCAAGCAAGCTTTCAATACATGCGTACATCGGCAAGCACCAGAGTAGAGAGCCTGGCGCCGAGCAAGGTGGCGCCAGGCTTCAAGGCTGCGTTGTTCTAAGCATGTGCAGAAGTGGAGACAGGCGGCAGCTAGAACTCTACGAAGCAGATCTCGCCCTCTCCGCGTCCTCCGTCCTTGTCACAGCATAAATCGCGCCGGCGGCCCCATTTTTGCCGGCTGCACGCCATGACTCGGACGCATGGTCTGATGGTTGTCGAGGCGGATGGCCATGCAGCCCCGGCTTGAGACAAATGCAGCACCAAAGAACTCAGGGGACCCCAGCGAGGTGTTGTAGTCTTGCGATGCTGAGCAATCATGGGATAGAGTACATTTTGCGTTATATCTGGTTCACAACAGCTTAGTATAATGGTCAAGATCCTCCTCATCCTCCAAAGGCTTCAGCAGAGGATCCTATACCCTGCCACTGCCGCAACATGCCAGTGATTTGCGTCAAATGGCAGAGCGTCAGACGACAGGCTGACGACCCCTGTTACGCCGTTCCGATACATCGCCTGTGCTGCGAACGACTCTTTCAACCTCGTTGTCGGTGTGATTGTTTGGTAGCATCCCGAAACTCGCGCCGACAAGCCCGCCCTCGTCGCCTGCATCTCATGACTCGAAGTTGACTGGAGCATGCCGGGGCGGACTCCAGCTCGAGGACAGACATGACATAGTGGAGTGTGGTAGGTAGCCGCTGCATCTAGAACAGCGCAGAGTGGGGAACCACTGGCCATTGTTATGATCCCTGTTCCTTGCTGCGCACTGCAAATTAACCCCTGCTTAGTTGGAGCCCTGCGTCCGACGCTGACAGAGACAGGGCTTGTACTGCACAACATCGTACAGTACCACGCTGTATGCGGATGTTGATCGCATCTCTGGTCGCTAGTCATCCGCATGAACTCAAATATTCTCCTTCAGCGATAGCAAGGAAAACGATTCAGCCGAATTCAACGACGCAGATTCCGCTATGGGGAGTTTCTGGTACCACGAGTACACGATCAAAGGACTCAGCCTGCATACGGAATGAGCTGTCCAACTTAATGTTTCCTGATCATGTGGACGCTGTGTCGTACTGTAAACAAAATATCAAAGATGGGCTGCTCTAAGCGACGTAGATGAGATTCTGACAGCGGAAACGTTGCTGCCCCGGCGACACGGCTGCGCATCAGCCTGTCTGATGGTGAAAGGAAAGCTGGAGACCGAGGGAAGCATGAAGGTAGGTAGACCTGCCCCAAGCCACATATCTCAAATGCAGTGTATTTCCAGGTTAATAGCGACAAGAGTTGCCACACAAAATGTAATAAGACCCTGCAAGAAACCTGAACGGGAGGGAATGCTCAAGGCCCAATGCGCCGTGTGTTATCGTATGTCCATACCGCAACGCCCTACTCTTGCCAACAGCCACGCGACCGAGCATTGTCGATCTTCCATGTATCGCATCTTGCAAAGGAGTCAAAGACTAATTCTCCTCCTTGGCGCTGACAGAACTGTCAGCTACAATACATGAGGAACACATTTCGATTGGTGACAGCAACCTACGGGGTCCTGATGCAGCCGTTGCACTTTCGGTGACCACAAGCTGAGCAGTCACCCTTCGACGACAATCCAGCTTTGCACTCGCAGCATGACCATCGAACCATTTGACGAATAGCCTTGTAGACTCGCTGTCTTCGAGGCCTGTCCTGCAGCTGATGTTCCGCCCTGTGACCTTCAGATGGTTGAAAGGATTTTGGTTGAGCCATGTTCTTTGTGTGTGTGTCCGCGCGTGGCATCGTCACAAGTCCAGATATTGCAAATTGGTGCTAGTAATCGGCGGTTATGATTTGGGCGGCTGCTACTATGCGGGTTTTGCAGCATGCGCAAATCTAGAGAAAAGTTGCGCTGGGTTATATACTTGCGCATGTTGACATTCATTCAGTGCTCGGTCCGGCCATAATAAGCCATATTTGAAAAGCCTTGCATCCCATTCGTCGCAGTCGATAAGGGCCATGTAGCATGTGATGTATGCTCGCAGCGCATCCCTTCGCTTCGACGCGCTTTCTGCTGCAAAGTATTTGACATCCTATGTGTACATCAGAAGATATCAGAGGAATGTATGCATCGGATCTAGGTTGACTCTACCAGCATGTTAAGAAAAGAGACCGTGTTAGGCAGCCGCTTACTGCAAGCATCCACGCTACTGCACCAGCGAGTCTGTGTAATCCGGGATGGCAGGGAAGACAGCCGCAATGACCACGAGGCGTGTCACGAATGCCTCAGAGTCTCAAGGAGCAGCAGAATAGCAACCAACAAGCTGCCCAAACCAGAATCGAGCCAAGGGACGCGTGCATCGACTTGCTGGGGGCTTCACCATCCTGCTTCAGTGCTGGTACGCACATGTACGACCTCAGTGGCGGGCACCCGATACTTCAGTGGCTGTGTCTCACTTTGGAACAAAGCTATACATTGCCTTCATGTCGGATGGTTCCCCCGGGAGACGACAGCGCTTTGCGACTCGGGTGGGCGTGGCTAGATGTCAGTCCGTCAAGACGCTAGTACAGCCGAACTCCTTGCATTTCGTTCGGAGTATCAGTAGAACTCGAGGAAAGATTTGCCGTGCAGATTTCTGCTCCATTTAGCACCACCTAGATGCACCCAGGACCGCTGAGTTGGGTCAACAAGCACAGAAGACGCACGAATCCGAGTTCTGGATGACCTGACTGACAACGCATGATCTATTTGTCACTGAGAAGAGTCACGTCTCCTGCATCCCGATTGTGTGAAATCCTCCGCGCCACGCAACGTAACACGCTAATACTGGCGGCCTCTGGTCAAGGTCTATAGTCTGTGAGTGTGGAGTCTGCATGAGCTCCATCCAATGCATGGCCACCACGCCTTGTCAAACGAGCCAGCTTCTGACGTTATCTTGAGACCGGCCGGGTGAGCTAGCGCGCGCTTTGGACAGTGACATCCCGTTGTGGTGAAGCCCCAAAATCCTGTAGGATTTAGCGCGAGCGGTACGCCGCGCCGCCAACCGAAAATGCCCTGTTGGGTTTCACTGCCAATGCTTGAGCATGCGTGTATGTTGCATGCCGTCACAACACTGTAAGTTTCGCCTTCTCGCGCTGCATCAGATGGAGACTTCTGTCAAGCGCACTCCAGTGACAATTCAGCCTGCGACGTCAATAAGCGGGTGTACAGACACAACAAAGGCAGTCCAAGGTAAGCGTGGGTCGCCAAGTGATCTACGAATGATTCGGTTCCGGGTGACATGAGGTGTTTCAACGACCACAAACTACCCACACTGTCGAGACTAGAAGTATTTACTCAGAGCTTGGATCTTTCATGGAGAACTTGCGAAATATGTGAGTGGTTATACTGTAGTCGTGACATTGTCACAGTCCCCCTTCGGGAGGGGAATTGAGGAGCCTTGAGGCCGGTCTTGAAGATCTTATTTGTGCTCAAGATCTCGCGATTGCGGCAACTCAGTGGGGCGTAGTGAAGCCATCGTGAGCGCACCTACTAGAGTAACAAGCCAGTTCATCTCAAATCTTCAACCATGGGATTTCTTTATCACGTGGCAATGCATGATAAAAGACTTTTGCACCCTGAACGCGCAGGACGACATATACGTGTGAGAGGCTTACGGTTCTTCCAAGACTACGTATTTCTGCTGCACGAAGTGCAAAAACGCATCAATGTCGGAGGTGGTACTGGCAGCACCAAGGCTTACGCGCACGACTCCCGTCGGTCTTCCGAAAGCAAATTGTGACGGATTGCTACATCGATGTCCAGCATCGAATGCTTGACGCAAATCCTTGCTGTCCCACCCTAGATGATTTGCGACGCCGCCAGGATTGCAAAGAGATCCGCTCCGGACATAGATCTTGTGCTCGCTGGCACTTCGCTCCACCTCTTTGTGACCAATAAACTTGCCATCAGCCCGTAGGATGTTCAGCGCGAGGACAGCGCCTTGTTCTTCACTTTTGCAGTCTTGAGTCTTGTCGCTACCGTACAGCTTCACGGCAGGCGATCCGTTGTTGTGTCTTAGTTCGAGCAATGACCTTCGAAGCTTTCGAGAAAGGGCCGTGGTGTTCCTGGAGATGACCTGCATCGGATCACGACCATAGAGCTCCTCGTGCACGTCGATCGCATGACCAAGAGCAATGATCGAGTGAAAGGGCAATGTTCCATCTTCCAATGCTTCGTGAATGCAGTCTTGTTTCAAAGCATGCCATGCCTGTGGCTTCAAAGTGACCATCTCGACTGTGCCTCCTCCGAAATATCTGCGGCGCTGTAAGAGTGGGAAATGGCGTTTCTGCACGATGAGCGCTCCTAGGTCTGGGAGTCCAAATATCTTATAGAATGAGATGGCGACGAAGTCTGGGCTGGAGTCTGCACGACAGAGATCCAACGATGTCGTACTTGCAAGACTTGCGGCATCCATGAGAGTGAGCACTTTGTGGTCCTGATCACAACTGCGTAGCTGGCTTGGCCTATTCGCATGATTATCAGCGTATCTTATCTCCGCCGGCTCGCAGTAAGGATTTTCATGCTCACCAATGTAAAGGCAATCTTCGACCGGTCATGTTGGACTGCCCAGGATACGCAAAAAGACGCAACGTTGCATCGTCAGTTGTGGAAAGCAAGCCGTTGTTCACCCATTCGTCCACCTCGAAATCGTCCTCAAAGCATCTGTGGGTATCTGCTAGCTCACGACCACCAACTAGCGACGTATGAGAGTCCTGGTGATAGCCATACCAGAGGTTCTTACTCTCAGATCTGGCGCAATCTTGCAGGCATTCAAGCAGAAGCTTGATGGCGGAGGTTGCATTGGCAGTGAAAACGAGGTCAAAATCCCGTGGATCGGCATTGAAGAAACGAAGCGCTCTTAGTCTGATGGACTCGATACAATTGCTGGTCTTCAATGAAGGAACGGAGTCTGAATGCGGGTTTCCGTAGTGATTCCGTTCAAGGCCCGCTGTGACTCGATGCAGCAAGGTGGCTGCGTATGGCTGTCCTACGTTATCTAGTACCTTTCGTGGTATGTGGGGCTCGACACATTCTTACCGTTGTGCCACCGTGATCCAAGTAAACCGTATCTGCTAGCTGAGGATATTGTTTCCGTCGGAATGAATGGGCTCCTTTCGAGGAGTGATGCAACATTCTGGGAGCGACTAGGGCTAAAGCTTCGTCTGATTTCGGGGACAAAGAGTGTTCGATCTTGTGTGCGGAACTGCGAAATGGTACGTACTGTAGTGGAAGTTACTTGTGTGACAATTGGAACATCTGTGTGGTTTCTGGGGGGGTTTTAAGGTGAAAAGTGTGCTAGTCGACACCACTGCAAGAATCGAAATCGGCAGCTCCAGAATACCATGACCCTCCGGCGCATCCGAAACGAGCAGTGTTATATTTGGGTTACATTGGATGACAAAACACCTATCTATATTTAGCTCTTGGCATAACAACATGGCGAGGGTGCTGTGGGATTCCAAATCTCTCACAACATGAAAGGCCCATATCACGATCTGCAGAAAACGTAGACCAGAGAGCACTCGCAAGATCGCGTTCGGGGTGGCGATGTATCCCCACTGAGAAGAAACGAACACGGCCGTCCTCATGCCATTATAGATCGTGCAAGACTTGGTGACCCTGAATACGAGTGTCCAGAGTTTACCTCTACGCGTTATCGCCTGCGTGGCCACAGATGAATTTTGCTTCTTGAGATTTGCCTGCAAACCTTCAAAGTCATTCCTTTCTTTGGTAATGGCCATGGGATTGACTGACAATAAGGCATGATGAAGATGTATGCGAGAGCAATTTTCTGTATGAAGCTATGCTAAAGGTTCGAGAGAGATGCACTGGCAGTGAAAGCGATGCTGACTTGCCACTGCGTCAAGGCGATGGCGCGTGCCCGGATACTGTAAGCAGGGGGAACCTTCATCATCAGCAAGTACTATGTTATGCACCGCTTGGAGGAAGTAGCGCGGGGGCGAGTAACGTTAAGCCGTTTTCTGACTTACGCACCTTCGAAGGTGCAGGCCGTGGCGCACTCAATTGCAGCCAAGTTGTAAGAGAACCGATGTAGGACTGACTTGGGATCCAGCCTTTGTGGTTCTGTACGATATACTTGCATTTGGACGAGCCATGCAATCGCTTCCTCGTTTGATACGAAAAGTCTGCCTCCCTCCAACAAGACGATTGTGGTCTTGCACTCCAGATAGTGTAACTGACGTGCACAGCGTTTTTGTAATCACTTGTATGGGTTGCAAGAGGCGGTCGTCAATCGTTGTAAAGATATGATGACACAACATTGTCTGAAGCTCAACTGCGACAAGTCGGTGGTGGGTACACAGAATCTCGTCGTGAGAGTCAAACTGCTCAACGACGGGATCCTGTCGTGCAAGTACTTTCTAATGCAGCTTACGTCAGGCGTCAAGATAATACATGTTAATCAATGATGGATTGCGGCCGCGTTTCAAGGGTATATCTCTCCTTCGACGAAGCTGGATTTACGGCGACTAACCTTGAACAATATCGATCATAGACTTAAGGCAATGGATCTTCAGAATCAGGCTGTGCTTCGCGAAACGACGATAGCACTACTCTGGTATATTGCGCAACATCACGCTCGAGTGGACATGCATGATAGCCATTTGCTCGAGGATCAATACTTGTCCCTCTGTGCTTTGCCATCCAGGTCTGAGACCGAAGACAGACCTGAGGTTGCTGCTCTATGGCTTGGTCTTCGAGAACTGCTGGTCGCTTTTGGAAGAGGTAAGCTCTATCACAGCACACTCGCTTGCATGGTGATGGGCCTGGTACACTAAATTGGTCTTAGATGCCGTGAGATGGAAAAACACTGATGAGGATCCCTCGCTTGCAGAGGTAAAACCTTGTATATGTAAATTCACCGCGCTGGAGTGGCACATCTGTAGCTCTGGCCAAGTCTGTCAGCCGGCGAGTATCAGAGAGATTTCTCAGCTCACATCCGAACTATGCCGAGCGATCGACAATTAGCAATGCGTCTAATGCGAGGACATTAGATTATACACGCATTGGCGAAGAACATGGGCGAGTGTCTGCCAAAAACTTGTTAGACCTCAGTGAAGCACTTTCATTGAATCTACAGCAGTACCAAGCCATGATCGCCCTGTTTCGTCGAATTGAACTTCTTGTAGTTTCTCTTGAGCTTATTTCTGGCAAGCTTAATACAAAATGAACTCAGATCTGTGTCCCTGCTTACGGACGGTGGTATGTTTCGGGTTACGGACGGTGCGAGAAAGTGCAAGTGATCAGTAAAAGTGGCACATATAGAAGCTTACTATGTACAATGTATCACGTAACGTTACTGAGGCCATTGCGACATGCAATCGCTAAGTTACTACGAAATCGCTTCCACGGAAATCATCATATGAGCACCTCCAGACCTGCCAAAGGTCTCGATAATCTGCATCGCGATGAATGTTGGCCACGATTGCAGAGTTCGTCAATTTTCAGGCCTACAAGATTAGGCGTCGGCGCTTTTCTGGACTTTCGCATAACGGAGAAACGTAGTAGCGTTGATTCGTGGAGTGCGCTATTTCATCCAAAACCCAGGGACCTCAATTCGTTGTGATAATTACCCTCTGCTGAGGCATGATCTTCCACAAGTTGTGCCATCAAAGCTGCGTGGTTCTGATATTCTGCGTCTTTTCGCCTTGCGGCTTCCCAGCTCAAAGTAGTCTGGCGTCGTGCGTCAGCGAGCTCTTGTTCGGATTCAGATAGTTGCGCTTGCAGCTTCTGCTGACGCATGTTGAGCAAGTTGAAACGTGCTATGTCCCCGTTCGCACGATTGACGGATTCGGCCAATTCGGCCTCACTTGCTTGTGATCTTGCCTCCAAAGTCATCTTTGATCGCTCAAATGTTTCGCACTGGGACTTGAAAAGATGAGCGCGCTCTACTCTCTTTCCCAGCTCTATCAATGCTGCATTCTTGATGTTGCCGCTATCATCAGTGTCTATGTGATGAGAGAATTGTGTGGTGCGACCTTGATCAACCTGCTTCCCCTCTTTTGCAGTCTTGTCTCCCTTCGTTGTAACTTCGTGTGGATGAGGTGATGCGGTCTCTCTCACTGATGATGCATCTTGTCTGCGAGTCCGAGCCTCGCACTCCTCTGATGTCTTCTTAACGCCTGGACATGATATCTCTGTTGCCTGGGAAGATTTGACAGCCAGAGTATTTCGATCAGAGGCTTGCTGAGATGCTTGAGGTCCAGCTCCTCCCTGCTCACCCTGGCCCTGAATCGAGCGAGAAGTTGCTAATGATTTTGTCATCTTTTGTGATGAGTCGTTCCTAGAGAGAGGCACTGTCGGTGTTCGTACGACCAGAGTCCCACTAGGTGTCGCTGTGGGGCAGTTGTCGAAACCAGTGTGGTCTCGTACACTGGTCGTGGTCTCTATGTGAGTACGGGTGTTCGTTGAAGGTGCAGCCGCAACCGCAGGAGTTGACGGCTGAGGTTTGTCATCGGACTCCTTGTTAGACGATAACGTTACAGCTGAACGCTTACTTTGTGTCTGCACCACATCACTTTGTGTTCCTTCGATTGAACCCTGTGGACGAGCTTTCTCGGCCGAGGCGTAGGTTATGTCGTTACCCTGATCTTTTTCATCCTGACATGCTCCGGCGCTTTGCGTCGTCTGGACTTCTGAAGCCGACTGTGCAGCTGCGGTGCGTTTTGGTGTCGTCTGAATAACAACTGATCGGCCGACTGTTGAGCTTTTGGGTACCTGTGGCTCCAAACTGCTTGAGCACTGCGAACGAGGCAGAGTGTTTTCTGCATGGGCAGGTGACTGGTGACTGTTGCTTCGCTCCTTGACTTCTGTTCTGCTTTCTTGCGTAGGCTGCAGCGCGATATACTCATGGTGGTTTCGAGCACCCTTGAGCCGACGTTTGTCGACATACACAAACATCATCTCGTTCAAAGCATTATAAATGGCGCTCTGCAAGCTCTTGGAATTGCTTTGATCTTTGAGCAGTTCGTGTTGCTCTTCTCTAAGGCGATCATGCAGTTCTGTTGCTGATAGACCAGGGTACTTTGAGGGAAGATGCTGCCGAATGACGCTTTTCAACACATCTTTCAACGATGAAGGGGCAGTCCTGGCCTGTGAACAAGATTGGTGGTTCGATCTTGGAGGGGAGGCTCCACATTGTCCTGCTCCGCGATCGGTTTCGGCTGACGAGGTAGGTGGATGAGTCACATTTGACCGCAACCGCTGTGCGCCCCCATGTATTTCAGTGTCGGCTGGCGATCAAGTCAGGATCGTGGCACTCCGAATGGCGGACAATGTGGACTCCGACGTACCCTTCCGTTTTCTGCTTTCCATAACAGGCACACACTGGTCTTGGATGTCGTTATTTGCCATCATCTTATAGACTGACTGGCGTAGTGCCCCTACGGCAGTATAGAGAGACGTATCGCCGATTAGAGTATCACGCAAGGCTCTGTGAATGGTTGTCGCCAACAGAAAATGGTCTTGAGCAGCTAGATTGTCGAGAAGACCTTCATCACTGCCAGGAGACAATGTCTTCGGCCGGTATGTAGGAAGATTGGAGCAAGCCCAGTGCGTATGCTACAAAGATGATAGTAATGCCTACAGACTTGACGACGTAAACAAAAATGTCGATTTGGACGACTGCGCTCGATTCTACTTTTCTCCATGTACCAATGTTGACCTTAAAACATTCTTGGCTGGAGGGATCAAGTCTCTGTAAACCCTAATGGTTATCGCCCCACTGACGACTGGATACCCGTTGCAAAGGTCAGGAACTGGAGAGAATGCCGGGTTGTGGTGATATCCAAGGTGCGCATCACAGCAAGAATCCACAATATGCGCTGATGCCGTAAATCGCGCCGGTTCTGGGATTGCGTCACCTGAATGGGGTTTCCGGCTGGGAAAGACTCCCTGTATGCGGCCACACAGCTTCGGCAAGGATGAAATCGCGCCGATACCATAAATCGCGCCGGTTCTAAAATTGCGTCACACGTATCGGGTTAGTGGCTAGCAGTCAAACTAACCAAGATCAGCACCGCTTCGGTGAGAGAAAAATCGCGCCGGTTTTAAAACGTATCGGGTTAGTGGCTAACAGTCCCCCGCCCGCACCACTTCGGTAAGGATAAAATCGCGCCGGTTTTAAAACGTATCGGGTTAGTGGCTAACAGTCCCCCGCCCGCACCGCTTCGGTAAGGATAAAATCGCGCCGGTTCTAAAATTGCGTCACACGTATCGGGCTAGTGGCCTTTAGTTAGGCTAAGCAAGACCCCTGTCTGCGGCCGCTTCGCTTCGGTAGAGTGGACCGCACAGATGCACAAGACTTGCACGCGACACGCACGGCTTCGATTCTACTCCATCCCAAGCTTCCTGCAAGGGTGGAGAAGCGATGTTGAGGTCTGGACCCTGGGTACGCATGACAGATGCTTCGGCGAGAGCAGAACAATCTCGATATCTCTCATTTCGAGGGGGCACAGTACAGAGACGGAAGATGACTAGCACATTGCTCCAAGCGTCGCAAAGCGCGTAGCCTTGGGTCGTCTTCAGGGTAAATACATCATGCCGTAGCATTTCATTGTACTGCGACTAAGGAGTGAGGTGAAATGGCTGAAAAGCACATGTACGGCATACAGAATACAAATCTTGGGCAATGAGAGTCTGCGGCAATAAGGTACTTGGCTGCAGTCGAGTGCGAACCACAACGGCAAGCTCGCAAGCACGTGGATACACATTGTCAAACTCAGTCGGTTTGGTGCATCATTCCTCCGGCCGATGCGCATATGCGATTTAGGCCAGAACGCAAGGGTGATCGTTAAAATAAACATGTACTTCAGTGTTGCTGTACTGTCAATCGACGGAGACTGTTACCTTTGAGAACATCAAGATGGCTCACCAAGTACTCAAGACGCTTACGTGGTTATTTCTATTTGCTCAGCGGACAACAGCTTCTGCACCTCACGCATCTCTCTTTCAAGCTCCAGGCGAGAAGACTTACGATTATGTTATCGTGGGTGGCGGCACCGCCGGCCTTACGGTGGCGAGTCGCTTGGCGCAAGCTGGTAACTTCACTGTAGGCATCATTGAAGCAGGATCACAGTTTTCTGAAGAAAGTGGCAACCACAGCGTGGTGCCAGGATACGACTATCATGGTTTTGGAGGGCCACTCGGTCCCTTCAATTCTCTTTCTGATTGGGGCTTTCACACTCTACCCTCAGCGAGTACAGCCAATCGCTCTGTTCTATACGCGCGAGGTAAAGGGCTGGGTGGTAGTAGTGCACGCAATTACCTGGTGTATCAACGTCCTTCAAGGGGATCCATGGATCAATGGGCCGCTGCAGTCTCCGATGGCGCATGGAACTGGAAGAATGTCTTGAGTTACTATCAACGTAGCTCACGCTTCCACGAGCCGGACGGTGAGTTTCGCGGTGGCAATTCGACCCCAAGATACGATGCTGGAGCGTTCGCGAACGGTCCGATCGATGTAGGGTGAGTTTCACGGGGCACATCCCACGCTTCCTCAAATACGAGGACTGACTTGAGCACAGGTATTCAAAGTATCCCTCTCCAGTAAGTTCATGGGGACTCGCCGCTTTCAGAGAAGCTGGAAGTCTTATTCAAAGCCTTGGCTTCCAAAGTGGACACCTCATAGGACATGGCTGGATGCCTTCCTCAATACATGGCAAGCGTCAAGAGCGGAGCACATCCACGGAATATCTCAAAGCTGACTTTGGTGGTCGTCTCGCCATACACACTCAGACATTTGCCAAACGCATCGTCTTTGACGGCAAAGCCGCGCGCTCGGTGGAGGTCGAGACTGCCGCTTTGCCGTACCGCATAAACGCTAGGCGGGAAGTGATACTTTCTTGTGGCGCGTTGCAAACTCCTCAATTGTTGATGGTCTCCGGCATTGGTGAAAAGCGACTGTTGTCCGAGCACAACATCCCTCTCGTACACGCTCTTCCTGGCGTCGGCCGAAATCTGCAGGATAATCCCGGATTTGGCCTGTCGTTCAACGTCAACATCGACACTGCCATCAAGATCATCAAAACCCCATCGCGGATGCTGACAGCTATCAACCAATACAACGATGACCGTACCGGTTTCTTGACCTCTTCGGGAGCCGACGCAGTAAACTTCGAGAAGATTGCCCGCCATGCAGCTTACCGGCTATCACCTGCAGCTGTGCGGGACCTCGCCAACTTCTCATCAGATTGGCCAGAGGTCCAGTATTGGCCTCTGACCACCTGGCCCGGAGAGAGTGGCTCTGACAATAGCATTGCCACCTTCGTCGCAGGCCTAATCGCTCCTCTCTCCCGCGGGAGCGTCAGTATCCGAAGCAAAGACATGAAAGACGCACCCGTGATTGACGCCGGATGGCTCACGCATCCCACCGACGTCGAAGTCGCCATTGGTGCAGTGAGAAGAATGCAGCAATTCATTGATATGAGAGCGATACGGCCCGTGCTAGAGACTGGCCCGGAACACAAAGGTCAATTGTCGAAAATCGATTTCAGCTTAGAAGACTCGGATATCTTGGAGTCAATTCAAAAGCAGCTCTCTACATTCTATCACGCGGCTGGAACCTGCAAGATGGGCAAGCGGGGCGACAAGACTGCTGTGATAGACAGCAAGGGCAGAGTCTTTGGGACGAAGAACCTGAGGGTTGTTGATCTATCTGGTGTTCCGTTTCTTCCCCCTGGACAGCCACAAGCCACCGTCTACATGCTCGCGGAGAGGATTGCTGACTTTATTCTCGAAGATGGTTAAGCTATTGTTATCATTGTGAGATGACAGGCTTGACTTATTCAGCCCGACCGAGTCCTTACAGTAGATGATGCGATCGCTTAGGAGTTTCTGAGGGCAAGGAGGCTTCATCGAGACCATGTGACTCATTCATCCGCAAAATCTTAATTGTGAGCCCGTAAAGGTCTTAGCGGCAGCACAACGTCTAAACATACTGATATCTCTTCTATGCGCAACTTGTCAAGTTAACCACATTTACATATAGAGATGAGGAAGAGACTTGCCGAGCTGCTTCAACAGGAGGTTGTTCTGTGCCGTTACGAAGTTGGATGTGTTGCGATGATGGGGAACCGACCAACGTACAAAAATTCAACAAAGATCATGGCGGCTGTTGGTTATACTGTGAGATCCTCTAGTATATACACAACACAGCAACTGCTAACTTGATCGACTTTGAGGCCGCAATATAGATTGTGTGGATGTACAGCGAGCCATACAGTACAAACTATACTCAAATCTAGTCAATATAGTTGTGGAGATGCGGCGTTACAGTGATCTTCGCATGATTCATCAGATTGCGATCGAAAAATACGAGAAGGGGCGAAGTCAGCGTGGTTGAGAAACGTGGTGGACGAAGAGATCGATTAGCATCAGACCTGCGAGCTTTGGGTGGGCGAAACCTTCAAAGTCACTGTTGCAGCCTGTGACAGATCAACGCTGTGAAGATTGGAGCACCGTCGATGTACGGCACCATAATCAATGACTCATTGTTCTACGTACATCACAGTAAGGTGATCTAGTAGATTACTGTATCAGCCCATAAACAGAGAGACCGACATGTGCTTACCGTACTGTACTGCTAAACGACCTAGCCTGTCGAAATTGCCTTACAAGCGCTCGCAAGCTGTTGTGGCCTGGAGTCTCTGACGAGCCAGAATTCCAAATCACTGTTCTATTCTTACTTCTTGTGGGTTGAGCCATGACCGATTAGTCGGATCGTTTAGATGATGCCGTAATACGAGCCGATGTCTGGCCGATTCTGGATATCCACCGAGAGCGAGGTAGAAGCACGAGGACCGTTGTTGCCTCGACGGCCGATAGTTCCGACAGTCTCGAAGGAAGCCTACAGAGGGCCATGCCAGTGAGATAGACTACTGTACTTGCCATGGAATGTGTTACGCCGTGTCAAATGGGTTCATTGTGCACATAGATGTCGATAATTTATTCATATTAAATA
>JACWFN010000097.1:0-22527 GCA_019775635.1 Cladosporium sp. VS III D KN 1
CAAGGTGATTCCATTCCTCATATTGGTTAGGGGTGAGCGGTGGGCCCGGCTTCAAAGTTGCGCGACTGTCCAGTGTTGCGGCCGGGGTCATCAAGCCGCCTGTCCAAGCAATGCTCGTCTTTTTCGCCACGGGAGTCTCCATTTCGTCTCCCTTCCTTTTCTGCACCCTTGTTTGCAGGGGTCTGTTTCGACTCTGGAGCCCGAGAAAACGGTGCCACGACTCGCTGAGCGGCCTGAAAGTGTCGATGTTCCGTTGACTGAGATGCCTGACGATGTCGCTCCGGACGGCGTACCTGTTGACACCCGTTGCAGAAGTCCTGCCTGCCGAGATTTCCAGCGGGTCTTCTCCCTCCTCCATCTCGGGCTCTTCGACTTCGCCAGTCTCATCTTTATAGCCTTGTACGAATTCGTTGCCGACGACTTGCCTGCCAATCCCGGCCGCGGCGTGTCTGAACTGCAGCGTGCCGAGTGCGTGCCCGATGTCCGAGCCCGTCCTCTGTCGCAAGATACTCGTCAGCTTCGGCGTCTCCCACGGGCCTTTGTTGTCGCCCCAGATGTACTCGCTCCAGCCGCATCCGTGACCGGTTTCGACGGAGATCAACTCCGCCAGCGGCTGAACGTAGACCAGATACAGAGACAGTAGCTGTCCGACGCGCCACGGCAAGAACCGCGGGATGACCTTGGGGACGTCCCACTCGGCCTGCGTCTTGTTGTAGAAAGTCACCGACATCACGTATCCGTCCAAGAGAAAGATGTTTCGGTCGCGGACGCAGCCGTTCTTGAACCTGAGAGAGAGTATCTCGGAGCCTCGCGCCGGCTGACCACCCGTGACGTGCACGCAGAAAAGTAGCAATTTCCTGAACTTGTCTACCTCGCGTAGATACTCGCGCGCCAGTCGAGTGTGCCACTTGCCGTCGCGGTGCATCTTTCTGCCATTCTTAGACATCAGCATGCGGTCGATCGTTACATCTTCCCACTTCGATGCCAGCCCGTTTCGCTTGTTGTCGACAAAATAGCTGTCGCGCCTGCGGAACGTGATGTCGTCGGTCAGCTCGTTGAGATCCAGCGCCAATCGATCGGCCGGGTCGGCCGTCCACATCAGTCTGTGCCAGAAGAAATCCTCGGCGTCGTCGATCGCCTTTCCCACCATCGCCTTGAACTTTTCCATGGGTATGCGGGCGCCGTGAAGATTCAGTGTCTGCGTTTCGTCCTCCCAGAAGACGCCTCCTGCATTGCCGTAGTTGAGCGCGATGTGCTTGCCGTACGCCAGCAGACTGATCATGTTGCTCGCCACGCTCATCGATCCGTCGGCCAGAAACTGCCTTCGCTGTTGTAGAAATGTCTCGTAGTCCGCGTCGGCCTGCTGTTGCCTGTCCTTCGATGGCAGCAGCAGTTCCAAGCCGATCACTCGGATGCAGTAGACCAGCCCGGCGAGCATGTAAGAGTAGTCGTTCGCCTCCTTCAGTCGGTTGTTTTCTTCGTCGATGCCGAGCACCGCCATGAAGTGGAGCATCGGGCTATCGAATGGTTTGTGGTATACTTTGTGGAAGATGAAAGATCGGCTGAAGTCCAAGACCGCGCTCGTCACGCTGCCGGTACTGGTTTCGACGCATTTGATCAAGCGTGTCGCCTGCTCTTTCTGACCCTCTCTCCATGGGAACAAGCGGCGAGCATCCTTCATCGCGGCGAGCATCCTTCATCTTGTCTCGGCACACGATGGGCCCTGTCGGAGCGCCGTCTTCTTCGGAGCTGTAGCCCTCTCGGTCTTCTTCGCTCTCGCCACCGTCTTCATCGCTTTCGCCGCCGCCCTCATCGTGGCTCTCCTCGTCCTCGATACGTGACGGGCTCTGGGTTTGCTCGTCGCGCGCGACCCTGAGTGAGTAGCAGATCAGTCGCTTCCAGTAGTTCGCATATCGATCCTGGCTGGTCTGGTTCTGCAAGCGGCCCATGGGGCGTTGGTCCACTTCCTCCATCTTGGCGCTCTTCAGCCAACGTCGGATCTCTTGGGGCAGTGACGCTAGACCTTTCACGCAGTGCTCGATCATCTCATCGACCGAGTCGGCGACGATCTTCAACCATGGCTCATCCTTGCCTGGCAGTCTGGCAGCATGGGCGAGATGCCTCAAGTTGCTCTCTCCCAGATGGGTCACCCAGTCTGTCCGCTTCCACCAGCCCGTCTGGTCCGTCTGGGCGATCTTGGCATCCATGATCTCAATTTGTAGTTTCCGCTCTGCGCGCCTCTTGCCAAAGCCCTCCAGTATGGCCTTTTTCTTCGCCAGAACGTCGTCTGGTATCGGTTCTGCTTCCGCCGTCGTCTCCTTTCCCTCAACGCGGACGATGAACCATCGTTGCTTCCCTGGCTTGGAGCAGAAAGATTGAACCCAGACTCTCGTCCAATGCTCTTTCTCGTCGTGCGACGACCTCCATCCGTGTCTGTTGCAGTGCTGCGCCGTCCGCTTTTGCCTGATGCTTATGAACCCACACTCTTTCTCGTCAAACAAGAAACCCACACGTGGTGAGGCGATGTCTTTGATGGGCGGGCCGTATGCTTTCGGGAGGGGAGCATCTTCGGGAAAGACGAACTCGACGCCGTTGAACAGTCGAGATATAGTCTTCCGGACTCTTTGCGGGTAGACGTGGTAGTCTACCAGATGGCGGTCGAGATTGCGGAGTGCATAGCCGTGTTCCCTGCAGAGAATTAGCTTATGCTCTTCGAGATACTTGAACGTTTCGACGGCGGTTGCTGCTTCTGCGTCTTGCGGAGACCAATTGATCTCCATGTTGCTGAAGCTTGTGTCGTGGTCTTCATGTCTCAGCTAAGACAACCGCGTCTTTAAATACTTGTTGACGATGGTCATGCACAGCACGCGTCCTGCGTCGCGAGTGTCGCGCGTGTGATAGTGATATAATTGAGTTTGACTGGGGGTCGCAAATCGACCGGGGTCGCAGTGGCTGGACGACAGTCTGCAATCTTGTGCGAATGAGATGTCAAATCTACTGCAACCCATTCTACTGTTTGTTGTTCTCCAATATCTTCGTGTCGTTCTACCGAAGTTGCACGACATGATGTTTGTCGTGTTTGTTCGAGCATTCATACCGGACTCGCCGCCAAGACCGGATCCGGTCCGGTCTTGGCGCCGCAAGCCACTGTCACATCTTTAAGTGTACACGCGTTCCCACGTCAACCCCTTTCCTCGACAACTTCAAAGACGCTGCAACATCGCCTACAACATGGGTGGACTTGATCGTACCGCTGCCGTTGACAGTCTGCTTTCCAAGTTCCGCCGCACTGCTCCCGGATTCCTTCCACCCACGGCCGTGATGGTCGCTCCAGCCGCCCCATCTCCGACCCCCAACACGCGCGCGGTCGTGCCTCGAAATGCGACACAGCAAGACACCAGGTCCCAAGCCGAGCGACGGGCACGCGCCGATGCTGGAGACTTGCAAGCTCGCCTCGATCTCATCCCGCTACACGTCATCGAAGACCAACTCTCTCGCTGCTTTCGCTCGGCCCAGCCAAATCACTCCATCTTGGACTCGCTGCGCGGTACAGATGAATCCATACCTGGCCACCGAGCCGCATCCACCGTACTCGAAGAGTTAGCCGATTCGACGGAGCAAGCGGCTCTCACGTCTGCTCTGGTCTACCGCTACATCCAAGCGCACTCTCTCTGGAAAGGCCACCCGGATCCGAGAGTCACGTCTGCAGAGACTTTCCTGGACACGCTCGAGAACTCGGACTATGTCAAAGCAAACATCGTCATCGGTTCTTCGGCGGACCTATCCAAGCAGAGGAGTCTCAAGATCATCGAAGAGGCTTGGGGTTCCGACTGGTTCGACAAGATCCCACACGACCTCCGCGACCCTCGATGGGTGCGAGCTGAAGAATGCTCGAAGCGTTTGCTGGCACAGGTCACACTGAACGCGCGACGCGGTTACTCCCTGGACAAGGCGATCGATCATTGGACTCAGTCGATGCGGCGTCGCACAGATGAAGGCGCTCGACGCGAGCATCGCATCAGTCTCCCACGCTCCCGCCACATCATCTTGGACGATGTGCGCTCGCTTAACGAGAAGGTTCCCAATGAGGACTCTTCTGACGCTTCTCAAGTTCGACAAGTCACGCTTCCAGACAGTCCGAAGGACGACAGACTTCGGGTGGAATTGGTCACCGGTTTCGAGGGTACTTTACCTCCCCAGAACAAACCCAATCTGTCTGCAGCACGTCCTTCTCGGCCGAGGAAACGCAAGAGGAATGCTTCCGAGGCAGCCGTGGTTGACTCTTCTGCGGACGAGAGTGGGCAAGAAGACGATGGCTGGCGGGTCGTGGCCGATGGGAAGGAGATGGTCAAGAGGGTCAAGAATGCTCTTGTACGCAAGCCCGTCGAAGTCACATCGTCACAACCTCAGTCGTCCGTTGGAGGCATTCCCCCGTCAGCACAAAAAGTATCACAAGCATCCCAGCGGCGGCCAGAACACCCTCCGCCGACTTGTGATGGGCCTGCTGTGGCTTTGCTGTTACACAAGTTTATCGACGCCTTCCACGACATGCCGTCTCTCGACGACGATCCTGACGCAGATCATCGTTGCTGTGAGACTTGCCGTCCAAAAGTACTCAAAGCTTTCAAAGTACTCGGAGAAGTATTGAAGCCCTGCGCGGAAGATCTTGAGAACGTGGAGAAACACCGCTATGCCAACGCTGACATTGACACCAGCCAGATCAGCGATATCTCACCTCTCAAACACGGTCTGGTCAGGAAACACACATCCGTGTTCATCACAGAGTCTTCGGACGATGATTGATTCGGTGTACAGAACGATCAATGTCCAAGTCTGGATTTCTACCTCTTGTCTGTATTCCCAATTTGGTCGTGTAGGAATAAGACTTTAGAAGTACAAGTAATGCACATGGCTGAGCCGTAGGGCGTAGGGCTGAGAACTAGGAGCTGAGAATTAGGACCTTTTTACCGCGCCCGCGTTCTCGACATACCTGGATTAGTTTCTACGCAGAGAGGGCGTGGTGTGTAATCACGACTGTCATATGTGAGCACGTTGGTATGTATTACTGTAAGATCAGAAACCTTCTGATACCTGTTGTCAGAGTCATTCTTACCGGTCACTTACACCCGGAGGACAGACCATTTCACTCGCGCTATACCCTTTTGGGACGGTAATCTCAGTGTAATTCCAGTATCCTCTCGGCCAGGCGTCGAAAAGAAAGTCGAAAAAGAGACGAACGACGAGAGCTATAACTTCCAAAATCGAGGACGAGGAAGAGGAATTTATCGAGGATGATATATACGAGAGCGAGAGTGATTGTATTATCGTAGCTAGTAGTAGATCAAATCCGAGGTAGAAAGTCTAAAATAGTGTTCCGCCTCCCCTACTGTTCCGCTTCCCCTACAGTGACGTTATCGTTTCTTCAATCACGTTGTCTTTTGCTGCTCGAAAATCCAACCTCAGCTGAACCCGGACGATCCTGCAGAGAAGACCGGAAGTGTATTTTTTCGTTAGCCTACCATCACCACGCCCATTGATAGAGATACATGAATAATCCGCTAAACTCGACTTCCTTCCTCCTGTGTTTCCGACTCATCTCCTCCACAAAACCACTCTGTCTCGCCACTCCAACTCTTTCTTCCCCAGCCAATCACGCGATTCAAACGGTAGCATTCGCATTTACAGCAGCTTCTCTTCCCTATCGAATTGGTGTGGTGGGTGTATTTTGCCTACATCGACAACGCAGCGAAAGCATAGATCATAATCGTTGCATGACCTACAATGGTAGCGATAACCCGACAACGCCTTGAGCAGATCAGCTCTAAGTTCGAACCGGTTATTGATTTATAGTGAACTTACTCGGTGGCAACTGTCGCAATATGCGTTGAATTCTTGTCCTACTCCAAGAGTGTTTCTGTGGTCCTGTGTGAGGGGAGATTTGAGGAGGCTGTTGAGCTGCTGTGCTCCGACAAAGACGGAGATCCCGTACGCAGTCCGACCAGTCCGGTCTTCGAGGTTCTTGTCCGCTCCGTGTTCTAATAGCAGGCATGAGACTTCTTGGTGACCAAAGTATGCAGCCCAGTGTAGTGGCGTCCAGCCTTGAGAATCAGTCTCATTGACGTTGTATCCGGTATCTAGGATATGACTGACACCTTCAGCAGAGTTCCCCATTGCAAAGAAATGTATAAGCGAAAGTCCAAGGCGATCCTTCTTTGCGATAGTCGAGCAAGAGGTTCGAAGGTGGGGAGAGCACAAGGATTGGATGAGGGAGCTGTGGCCTCCTAATGCAGCCCACATGAGAAGTGTTCGGCCGAGCATATCTTTAGTACATCGTAGCATATCTTGCACTGAGCTTTGTTCTATCCATCCGACACTACCTCTCTTCACTGTTATGTCGGGGATAATCTTCTCCAGTAGCAGGATAAGTATCTTTTCATATCCGCCTTGTGCAGCGTATGACAGTGTTGTCCGGCCATTGTTGTTTTTCGAGTCGACTTCGACCTTGCTAAATTCCAGCAGTAGCTTCACCATTCCCTCGTGTCCCCTCCAAACAGCGTATGATAGTGGAGCCCAACCATACTTGTCTTTCGAGTCGACATCGACCTTGTCAGTGTCGAGCAGCAGCTTCACGATTGCTTCATGACCCATTTTAGCAGCCTGTGATAGTGGGGTCCGGCTATACTTGTCCTTCGAGTCGACATCGACCTTGCCAGTGTCGAGCAGCAGCTTCACGATTACTTCATGGCCGTTTTCGGCGGCCCATAGCAGTAGAGTTTGGCCAAACTCTGTGTCTTTCGAGTCGACATCGATCTTGCCAGAGTCGACCAGCAGCTTCACTATTGCCTCGTGTCCCTTCTCGGCAGCCCATAACAGTGGAGTCCGGCTATACATGTCCTTCGAGTCGACATCGACCTCTCCAGTGCCGAGTAGCAGCTTCACTATTGCTTCGTGTCCCTTCTCGGCGGCCCATGACAGTGGAGTCCGGCGATACTTGTCCTTCGAGTCGACATCGACCTCTCCAGTGCCGAGCAGCAGCTTCACTATTGCTTCGCATCCCTTCTCAGCGGCGAATAACAGTGGAGTCCGGCTATACATGTCCTTCGAGTCGACGTCGACCTTGCCAGTGTCGAGCAGCAGCTTCACTGTTGCTTCGTGTCCCTTCTCGGCGGCCCATAGCAGTAGAGTTTGGCCATACTCTGTGTCTTTCGAGTCGACATCGACCTTGCCAGTGCCGAGTAGCAGCTTCACTATTGCTTCGTGTCCCTTCTCGGCGGCCCATGACAGTGGAGTCCGGCGATACTTGTCCTTCGAGTTGACATCGACCTTGCCAGTGTCGAGCAGCAGCTTCACTATTGCTTCGTGTCCCTTCTCGGCGGCCCATGATAGTGAAGTTTGGTTAGACTTGTCCTTCGAGTCGACATCGACCTCTCCAGTGTCTAGCAGCAGCTTCACTGTTGCTTCGTGTCTCTTCTCGGCGGCGCATGATAGTGGAGTCCGGCTATACTTGTCCTTCGAGTCGACATCCACCTTCCCAGTGTCGAGCAGCAGCTTCACGATTGCTTCGTGTCCGTTTTCAGCAGCCCATGACAGTGGAGTCCGGCTATACTTGTCCTTCGAGTCGACATCGACCTTGCCAGTGTCCAGCAGCAGCTTCACTGTTGCTTCGTGTCCGTTTATAGCGGCGCATGACAGTGGAGTCCGGCTATGCTTGTCCTTCAAGTCGACATCGACCTTGCCAGTGTCGAGCAGCAGCTTCACGATTACTTCATGGCCGATTTTAGCAGCCCGTGACAGTGGGGTCTGGCCATACTCTGTGTCTTTCGAGTCGACATCGACCTTGTCAGTGTCGAGCAGCAGCTTCACGATTACTTCATGGCCGTTTTCGGCGGCCCATGACAGTGGAGTTTGACTATACTTGTCCTTCGAGTTGACATCGACCTTGCCAGTGTCGAGCAGTAGCTTCACTATTGCTTCGTGTCCCTTCTCAGCAGCGCATGACAGTGGAGTCCGGCTATACTTGTCCTTCGAGTCGACATCCACCTTCCTAGTGTCGAGCAGCAGCTTCACGATTGCTTCATGGCCGTTTTCGGCAGCCCATGACAGTGGGGTCTGGCCATACTCTGTGTCTTTCGAGTCGACATCGACCTTGCTATCGCTCAACAGCCGCACTACCCATGCAGTTATTCCCGTGTAGCATGCGATCTGCAGAGCCGACATGCTAATCGAAAAAGAACCCCTGTCTTGCACATACAGTCTCCACCATTCCTGTCGAAGTATAGATGCATCATCAAAAAATGGTCCATGGTCTGCCATATATGACGCATCCGTAGGAGATAGCCTTGCGTGCTCTGGCCAGCTCGAGATCGCGTACCGCAATAGTGGGCTATGCGCTGGACTTTGATCTTCAAACCCCTGTGCAGTTAGCTGGGACATGCTGATCGACTTGTACAGCAAACGACTTTGCTTGATGCAAAGCAGGCAGCGTGATGTCAAGTCTGCATGACTTTCCTCTCCATCCAGCCAAGATGTCTTGAGTGCGCCGTGCTCTTCAACAGTTGCCTGTGTCAAATAGTCCTTGGCGGATTGATGGACGAGGATGACTTTCTCCTCTCGTATTGCGAGTATAGGCCCACACATCTCGATCTGGTCTCGGATGGCCTGCTCTACGCTGATACCATCGGAAGATTGTGCATTCATCGCAGCAGCGAGTTCTGGCAACGACAGCGGTGAAAGCGCCATAGTTACCCAGCGCAACAGCAAAAGACCGGTGGGTCTAAAATCTTGGTCCATCTGAAGCAGAATCCGACGATAGATACCGGGTAAGCCTTTGGGGAGCTGGTCGAGGGAAGCCTTGATCTGTGTCGGTGTCCGCTGCCTCGATATCTCCGCAATTGCGAAGCCGACCCATAGGAACGTGCCCTCTGCGCGTTGCATCAAGGCTTTCTCGATTATTTGACAGAGGCTTTGGGCAAGTTCACGCTTTTCTGAGAGCTGTCTGACCCGATCGCTGATGAAGAGTTGAATGTCTCGACCGATGCTTTCGTCATTGTCGGGGTCGAGGTTGATTCGCGGGATTGCCTCCAGGCCCAGAACATGCCGGCTGATGATTACCAGCTTCAATCGACCCAGTCCAGCTGTGTGGCTTATGCTGATGAGTTTCGGAACAAGCCACTCCTTCGAATCCTCGTCCAGTTCGTCTAAACCGTCGAGCACGCAGAACGTCTTACCAAGCCAGGTGTCCTGTAAGAGTTTCATGAGGATGCTCCATAGATATTCTGGAGACTGCAGTGCCTGCTCGACCTTCTTCGGGTGATCGAGGTCTTCCAGTAAGTGCTCTGATAACTGAGGCTTTTTTTCGGTCGTGTGCCAGATAAGACCACGCAGAACGGCCGCTGCATTGCTGCGGTTCTTGTCATCGTTGACGCAAAAGTAGTAGATCGTCTGCTCCTCATCTTGTTCCAGCTGCTGGGTCAAGAATATCGAGAGGATAGTCTTGCCTTTTCCCGGCCCACCAGTGATCCATAGCAGCTGGGTTTCGCCGGTGCGCCAGGATCGGTATTTCTCATCTTCTCTTATCCATTCGCAAGTGCCTCCTACTCTTTCTCCCTTTGCGCTGATAAGACTGGCACGGTCAATCTTGGGGTCTGAGAGGAAGATCTGGTTGCGGCAACTCTTGAGATCGGACGCCTCTGGCGATCTGATTAGCGATACGTCATAGCCTATCGAATCGACACATTCGGTACCTTGCTGACCAGAGACTTGGCTGTTGTTGTAGACATTCCCAAAGTGTACCCTTGCCTGGCCGCTTATGTTGCTGTTGGCAAATGTCTGTGCGCAGTCTCCTGCGAGTCTCCTTCGGCTCGGCCAGGACTCCATATGATTTCATCCTACCATATATCGAAGTGGAGAGACTGCAAGGGTTTCTCTGAATGAGCTTGTATGTCGGTTGGTGATCTGATACAGAATGCAACTTGGATGACACCCGTTTCAGACCATGGTGCTGTAAGCTGTACTCCAGCTGCCCCACCATGCAGCCTACCGTCACGTGCGATCTCTCTTGCAACTTACGCCCCCTATCTTGCATGTCCGAACATCCCACAACGACTATTCTAATTGAATCGCTGATTGTTCTCCTTACATCACTTCTTCGACATGGTGTCTACCCTATTGGTGACATCATCCGGCGGACTTTCTCACGAGGGTAAAGAGCTAGTTAGTGACACGTTTTGCAAACCACGACGCCGTACTTGGCATTGACGGTGAAATAGTCTGCAGCTATTACCACCTAATTGACCTAACGTTAGGAGCTTTGATATGGATTTTCCAAAAGGTGTTTGGGAAGAAGCTGAGAATAGAGCAGTTTTCGCAAAGTGTGTGAATCGAGACTGCGTTGTAAACATTCTACGCGCAAGGTGTACGCGCCTCTTGCGCGCTGCGTTCGCATCTTTCAGGCCCATCTATTTACAGCTTATACAGGAACGACTATAGGCAGGGCTCTGTAATCCAGCGAACTCAGACCAGACGAGTATGCAGGGCGCGCGGGAACAGCGGCCAGCGCCGGGCGGGAAACAAGGGGAAGGAGGAACTTCAAAACGCGACGATCCAGTATAGAACGAAGAGCAAGGGAACGCAGAGAACAAAGGTGATATGGGAAATGAAGAATTACGCGCTCACAAAAGCCGAGCGGAAAGATATCAAGCTGGAACCGAGCAGTGTTTCGAGACGGGAGGGAGGAAAAGTGGAGTCGATTCCTTTGGAGAGTCGATTCCTCTGTGTATACTACTTAGCATCTACGCCGATCATAAAAAGGGCCCTCACGACCTGAAGGTGGCCGTTCTCAGCAGCCCAGAGCAGTGGAGTTCGGCAATTAGTGTCTTTCCAGTCAACATCGACCTTGCCCGTGTCGATCAGCAGCTTGACAATTGCTTCTTGTCCGTTTACGGCAGCCCACGACAGTGGAGTCCGTCCATCCTCGTCCTTCGTGTCGACATCGACCTTGCCCGTGCTCAGTAGCAGTTTCAAAACTGCTTCTCGTCCGTACGCGGCAGCCCACGACAGTGGAGTCCGTCCACTATAGTCGTACTGATTTATGTCATACTTTCTGTCGATCCACTGCTCAAGCAGCGGTAAGAGCCCGAACCTCCCTATCCAGTGACTGCCAGAAAAGCCTTGTCCTTCTGTCCCCACAGATCCTCTCAAGTAATTCGCCCTTTCTGACATGAATAAAACCTGACTCATAACAGCGAGATGCTTCGTGTCCAGGAGTAGAGATAAGGCTTCAACACCAATATCGTTCAAGTCATCAAAACGGGATTTTCCCATGAGTAGATTCAAGTGGGGACACCAGTACATCGCAGCGTATTTCAGCAGTGCAAATTCTTTCAGACGGGATTTTTAGTCCTTTTCTGACACACATGGGCCTAAAAGCAAACCATCGATGGACAGATAAGCAGTGCAAGAACGAGCGATCTCGGTGTTCGCAAGTGGCAACCACGTCTGCTGGGTCCGTTGCAGGTAGTCTTGCGTGGTGTAGTGAATGAATCTGACACTGTCACTTTGTTCGTCGATGGTCACTAGCCCTGCGCATATGGTTATGACCTGCTCAGTCTCCAGGATGTTGTCCTCGTCTATCTCCTTGTCACCAGGCTCAATTGCCAGTGCGTGCAACAATTCAAGAGTATTGAGGGGGCGGTATGCGCAAAGAATCCAGGCCAATATCTTCCTCGCCATCCTACTTGGGCCTTCTCCTTGGGCGAAGATCCTCTCCATAGTAGCGTGGTAGGCTACATCGTAAGCATCGGAACCTTGAGGCAGGTTTTGCAGGGCAAACTTCACATCTCTGACGGTAAGCTTGTCTCGGAAAGAATTCATGAGAAGTTGGGCTAGCAGAAACCTAGTACGAATGTCGTCAGTGATCTCCTTTTCCATCCGGTCATAGGAGTGGTTGATCATACATTCCTCCAGTAGCACAGATCGTGCTGGTGACAAGGTCCTCGAGTAAGTCAGGCTTTGACATGACTCGGGGGTGCAGTTCACTAGCTCGTGATCTGATGTACTTCTCCAAATCTTCATCAGAAGCCTTGACCTCGAGCATCGGTCTGCTCAAGAAGACGGGGTGGCCTTGGACGGTAGGAATAGGTCTTGAAGTCGCTAAAAGTCGCACCTCACACTGTTTACGCAACATTTCCACTGCCGATAAGAATTCCTCACGGGCGCGTGTCTCGCACTCGTCCAAAGCATCGATGATAATGATCAGTCCTCGTAGATCCTTCGAAGCTGCTTCAAGCACCTTCCTGATCTCGTCAGGCGAAGGTGCGCTTCTTTTGGTAGTGTGGAACGTGTAGAAGTCTTGGACAAGCTTGGGAACTCCGGGTTGAGTATCGATGATCTGACGAAGTATGCTGGATAGTATGTGCTTCGCTGGCTGCTCACCTTGCCGCTTGTAGTCGTAATACATGAACGTGACCGGCTCGTCGGCCACATGTCGAGTCCGAAGCAGATGGTCGATAACAAGAGCCGCCATGATGGTCTTTCCAGCACCTGGGATGCCCGGACAGAACAGCGTCGCATCTCTCGACTGATCCCATCCTTGAAAGATCGTGTCTTGCAGAAACCATTGTCCGGTGCCAGTCTGATGCCGGTCGATGAAGTCTCGATACTGCACGTGATAGTCGACAGAGCAGATCCACTTTATCAGGTCATGCTTGTGCCGTACAGCGGTTTCATCCAGCAGGACTGTCGTGTCGCTCTTGATGTCGGAGGTGGTGTTGATGAGTGTCGTAGTGTTCAATCTCAAACCGGTGATACCTCTTTGAAGTACTTGTAGATCGGTTTGAATTGCACGTGACAGTGCACTGCCATGGTTAGAACACATCTAGTCTCCAAGGTAGGATCATAGTACGAACATGTGGTCCATCTCCAGCGCGATACCCACAAGCGTCTTTACTCGTTCCATCTGTGATAGCAATTCGTCAACTTCCTCCTTACTAAACTTCCAAGTGATCCTTTGAACAGCTTTACGAATGCCGTGGCCGGGTGTGAGCTTGAGCGGTGCTTGGAGAGCAAGCTCGCACTGGCTGAGCGGACCGCCAGGTGCGGCCAAATCAGCAGTCGCTCGTAGCCATTGATCTTGGGGGTCGCGTTTCGCTTCATCAATCATGTCTTTGAGTGTAACCAGCAATCCCTCCAGGCTGATAGCTTCTCGAAGGATTCTCGCTCGCTCTTTAGGCGCATCTTTCGTCAGCTTTGCGTAGCTGATGATCTGTTCTGTGAGTTTCAAAAGGGCGACAATGCTGGGTGTTATACTGAGAGGATCCATCTAGAGCGAGATAAATCGGCTAGCCTGGTGCTAGAAAGGTGGGATGTCTTTCATATGAACCTGGTACTCCTCGAGACTGATCCGACGAGCTTAAGCTATAGTGCTGTGCCTCAAGGTAAGAGTGGCTGTGGCTATAGGATGGGCTTAGAAGCTACTGCGGGGGTGATCGCTTCAGAATTCTGGGGAGGCGCAGTGATCTAAGCTCTTCAGGTGCGGTTTCTAGATCGACCACTGACTGCGGGAGGTCATGAAGGCATCCTCGCACCGGTCTCCCAAACACGAGAGCGAAATGCTGTATTGTACAACGGTCAGTGTTTGGAGGAAATGATCGTCCTGTCCAGACGACGGCGTTTGGTCGGGGAGCGGGCACCAGACAAGATCGGCGACGCCATGCCTCGGACGGACGAGGAGCGGGGCGCGCGACAGGCGGCGTAGCCAGGCTTCGAGCCTGAGACTGAGCATCCTCGCAGCCATCTTAGAAGCGTCACGCTCACTGGCTCGTCGCTCGAATCCATTAACCGGTCACACTACACATTGTCGTGTGTCAAGTACAGACCTAAGCACCGGAGACCCCGAAGCGGGACTTCCCCGCATGTGCCTGGAAAGCTGCGTAGATCTCAACAGCGCCGTGATTAGAGATGCACGCATGCACGAACGTCTCCTGCGGTTGAGGGAAAGCAGTGCGACAGCTTTCAGCATGTTGGCACTGTGAGGTATCACAAATGTGGGATACTGGGTTTCTGCAGTGTCCAGTAAACATGAGCTAGCTGCATGCGACTGATCCAGGAGTGGTGTTTTCCTTACGAGTCATTCTCGTGTTTGCCTTTCACCGGCAACATGTCATGCCGTCGCATTTTTGCAAGTGTAATCTCACCCACCACGAATTGAGCCTGTCACGCACTCGACGTATATGACTACTCCGCCCGATAATCAGCACAATGGTCAAAACACGGAGCATGACGCATCAAGGACCCTACGATGCTGGACGTTACCGCCTTAAGCTTTGTTCGGATCTCGAGCGCGTCGAATCTTGGTTCTACTAATGCTGACATGGTAGTGACACTGGATCCATACAGGGACAACAAATGCTCTCCGGTGCCGCGGCCCTCATTTTGAAATGGAGGAAGACACGCGTGAGTGAATTGTCATTGATGCGACGCGTTTCGGGAAATGGAAGCGCTACGGGCCGCGCTTACCGCTTTGTGGGATAGGGTGGCCACAGGGCTACGGATTACAAGGTATGATACTAGCGATAGATAGCGCGACTAACCAGGTTATGTCGGGGGCAAACTCTGCATGAGTCCATCATCGTCTTCACTGTACTCTGATTCGTCGGTGGTGGAAGATTCGAAACCATCGCTCGATTCAACACTGACTGAAGAGGTGGAAGTGTCTAGCCGCATTTCGCAATGGAGAGGTGTCACACTCTCATCAAAGATACAATGATCTCTTGCCCCACTGCTCTTGAACTCCTGGCTCACATAAGACTCCTCGCCCTCCAAAATCATGCTTGGGTTGTCATCCAACGCGGGATGATGGTCAAGGGCGTCCGCCGGAGCGATCGACTTTATCGGGTGTTCATCCGCCGACAAGAGTGACCAAATCTCTTCGATGACTTTAGTCTGCTTCGTGGAGAGTCTGAGTCCCAACATCCTCTCGCGAACATCGTCGTCTCGGCGCCAAAGACGTAGTACGAAGTATATCATGCTTTTCCAAAGCCATCTGTAACGCTTGCGCGTAGTGCATCGGCCTGGTAGCTGAAAGGCTGCTTTGTAAGGCCGGCCTTGGACATGGCTTCTCAGGCAGCAACGTATGGAGTAATCGGTGTTCCTTGCAGTATCTTCGCATCGGTCAAAGAAATGGTCCGCCGCTTTACCCAAGTTCGAGAGCTTCGACTCATCCTCGATGCTGCTTTTAGTCGGACCTCCGACATCATCTGCCAAGAGCAGAGAGAAACCCTCCTAAGCAGGGGCACTGCCAAGACGTGAAAGCAGCTGACAGTCGACTCCAGCAAATGTTTCGAGCCATCCAGTGCGTCTTATCCAGTTACTTGTCAGCGCCAAATCGGAGGCCGACGAATCTTCCCCTGTCACTCGAGTTGCTTCGTTACGGGCACGTTGAAGTTCGCGCTCGTGAAGCGCGGTCAACTTTTGTCTTCGTTGTGGCGAGGCTTGCGGTGTGTCAAGGTGAGCTACTGAGTTATTTACCTCGTCGAGGGCGACGATCCAGTAGGCAGACCCATTTTGTGTCCAGCTCTGCAGTAACAGATCTCTCCGAAGATGGTCACGCACCCAGGTCTTACGACCGCTTTTCTCGCCGTGAGTCTTTGCAAGGTGTCGTTGGGCGAGGTCTATGCTAGTGGAGCGATAGTGGCACTGTCCACGAGCCACACCAGACTTCGTGGCGAGGTTCGAATGCGGTGCGCGGCCGTCAGACCGTGGTTCCAGCCTGCTTGGATCCGGCAGCTGGGGCTGTTTCACAAAGGCACCCAGACCGTGACGTGCTTTCGCACTTATGTCGTGTCTATCCCCGAGGTGTTTGGAAACTGCATCCGAAGGCTTGAGTGCATATTGACATTTCTTACAGATGATGACTTTCTCTTCCGTGTCAAGAACGAGGCCAAGAGATGTCAATCTTTGATGAAGCTCCAGATCTGACAGATCCTTCCAACTACGGATAACTGGAGTGGAAGAATAATGCTGGGCCATCTTTAGGACACGCGCTGCTGAACAAGATCGCTTGTAAATGCTTTTCGAATGGCAATGATAGGATTTTGGTGCTCTCGTTTGACTGGCGAGAGAGGAGCACTTTGCCACTACTGCATAAGCATCTCAGTAGTGTTGCAATATACCCTTGCAGTTGCTGAAACGCGGCACGTTTCGTAGCTGCAGCCACAACTCCAAAAGTGCACGTTCGGAGAATGCGACGCATTCCAAGTGTGCAACATGCGGCAATCTGGGTGATTTGCGGGAATGCGACGCATTCCAGGGAAGCATAACTGCGTAGAATGCATACACGGTGTAAAAAATCTTGTATTGATTCACGCACTGCAAAGACCAGTATCCTCGAAGATCTTCGCAGCTGTAGCTAGGTTGGGTAACACCTCAGAACACACGCCGGTGCCAAGAGCAGCCGCCAACTTCTCGTGCTCTGCTGCTTCACTGAGCAACCATGGTACAACGGCAGGTACTTGCCTGTCATCTTGATGCAGCTCGCCGGGCCACTCGGATGGACTGCTGCGGAGACTGTGATATAGCTGCCGTAGCAGTTTCCAGCAGGTGATGTGCATCTCGAAGTGGTTGAAGGTCACCTCGAAAGTTTCCACGTGGATCTGGAAGCAAAGTAGACGCAGGATGTTGTCTACTGAGGCTTTTGAGAGCGATCTTTCCAACTTAACACCATCCATCAAAAGTGACTTGTGCAAAGAGGTCAACACATTTACCGGACTGAGATCTGACCGGCCGTCAAAATCGCAGAAGCGTTTCTTGAAAGTTCATGACACAGGCGCCAGCGTGTCCAGCTTTCTCTGTTTGCCAGTGGTGATCCTCGAATCTCGTGAACGAGAATTCCGGGCAAAGACGCTTGCCGAGAGTCCACAAGCAATGACACAGCGTTTGAAACAATCAATGAACTTGGTTGGAAGAGATCCGATGAACAAGTTTTCTACACCATGCATCGATATGATGCTCTCCATATCATCCCACGTGTTACGGAGCACTTTCCTTTGTCGAAGGCTGTTGTAAAGATGCGATGCCGCCATGATGGATTTCCAAGAGTTTGCATTGATAATTGCGCCCTCATGTGCCGACATTCGAAACTTGTAGAGCAGCAATCCACACCACAGAGGGTCTCGCTCCAGAAGATAAAAGTCTGGGATATGTGCTACGACACTCGGATCTACCGCTCGCTCCTCTCGACCAAGGATTTTGCGTATGTGGTCTTCCTCAACAAAGGACTCCACAAGATCCACCACTTGCTGCAGGTTGGTATCATGGGGTGCGAAGGTCGCAATCTTCGCCTCGCGATGAAATCTTAGAACTCGTCTTATGTTGGACACAATGATGCGCCCACCATGACGAAGATCTTTGAAGCCCCGACGAACGCTTTCTCCAAGAATATGTCGAATATCTATGAGAAGTTGGATCGCAAATGTGGTCCAGTACGATCGCTCTTTCTTCAAAACCACATGTCGTACTGCGTTCACCATCTCGTGTTCTGCCGTTAGGCAAGAGTTCGTGAGAATCAACGCATAGAATTCTGGAAGCACTCCCATGGCAAGCTGAAAATCGAAGCGGAACTCATCTTCTCCTTGCTTGCAGGGGCGATCCAGACCTTTCGTGTTGCTATAAAGATTTACATGTGCTGGGTTTGCGGCTGCGATGACGTTCGGCGAATCGTGCTCTATGTCCCGCATAAAAGCAGACAAGATGGGCCGCACAGTCCGGAAGCAAAAATCCATGCGATCGTCTGGGTTCTCATATGATGCTTCGCTTTCATGTAAGAAAACACAGTAAAGGCAACCCTCCTCATGGAACTTCTCTTCGTGTTGAAAAGTCTCATCGAACTCGTATTGCAGCTTGCGGCAGAAGTCGATCGCAATGTTTGTTGCGATCGAGGCTGCAACGAGGTCGATGTCGCCATTCAGATACGATCGCCAGATCTGCTGGATTGCGAGTCGCATTTCGTGAACGTCTCGAGAGAGTAGAATTGACGCAATGAAAGCTTCGTCTTTCTTGAGGTCGTTGCCTCCATCCACATCGACTTGAATCTTGGGCATCTCGCTTGAGGCCTGGTGAGGAGTGTCCGAGTCCTCCGATTCATCAGGATCTTCGACGACCAGGTTCCGGAACATGTTTGTCAGCGACGCTGTTGCGTGATCTTCATTCTGCCTAGCCTCGGGCGAAATCTCTGCTTCGGGTGCGAATGAACGCAATATCTCGAGCACACTCTCCAGAATATGGATGAAGTGAGCATGGCCGTAGTCCGACGTTGCATTTCCTTGTCCCTTTTTGTGCAAATCATAGAAGGATTGGTGATCTTTCCGTATACCAATCGCGCGCGTAAGTGCTCTGAAGAAGGACTTTGGCACTTGAGTCCGCGGCTTCTTCGTTTTCGCAATAGACTGAGCCATAATCACGAGCTCATGGGACTTGATGCGATAGTGTCGAACGACTGGCGTGCTTCCGTTGCTCGGCACTGCGCCAGAGGCTCTGGCAAGTTTTCTTGCCTTACCTTTCAATCGAGAGGTCTTGGGTCCAACACCTGGACTTTCGTCGATAGATTCGGGTCTTTGGAACCCGCACTTTGTAGATGTCGTAAGTAGCCATTCCGTCACGGTGTCCGTGTCGGCTTTGTAGCGGCTATAGCTGGAGTGTAAAGATGACGGATTCATGCTTGATGGTGAGTCTCTCAGCCTGAGAGGTGGCTTATCGGCAGATTTGTACTCGTATAGGAGTGTTTGTTTGAACGAGCGTTTCCACGGGCGCTAACAAGTATGCATGCCCAACGTGTTGAGATGTAGGAGACGCGACAAGACATTTGCTTCTAACTCGTCGCCTCAGAATTTCAACACAATCAATGTGCATGATAGCTGCGGGGTCCGCCTACGCCACTTACATTGAGATGCATTATCCCCACGCATGACCTCTCAACGGGGCTGAGACGATTTTTGGCTTCATGCAGGAGAATGCTCTCACCTCTCTGCTTCCCTCAGAACGGTGACCTGGGAACACTAACAACGGATCTACATGCTCCACTGAAGATATCTGGCTGGTAACCAGTGAGTGAGGCGCGCAAGTACGGTAGAGTCCACACTACTGATCAAGGATCTACCGCAGAGCCATTCGGGCTCATTTCGTGGTGGACGCGGCAGAATGTCAAGACAAGCGATGGAAGCGAATGTGTGACTACCTGCACTCCTATCGCACACCGAGCAGACTTCGCGACGCATTTCTACTAGGGTTGCATCGCGACGCGTTTCAGCTTCACAACATGCATGCAGTTGGCTCCAAGTTGAAATTGCGACGCGTTCGGGGCATCTCGTCCTCAGGAGGCGAAATTCTGGAAACGCGACGCATTCCAACGTAGAATACCTGAGTAGGCATGTACCACGAACTGCGAACAGATGCTCCCTATACCGTGCGAGTTTGTCATGTGCTTGTAACTTCTCTCTCTGTATAGCGCCAAGGCTGGTGTACTGTTTCGATTTTGGTGCTCTCTCTGGTGATGAGATGGGCTCTACATGACTGGATGGGCAGAAGTCGCATGTGACATCCTCTGTCATACACCAAAGTCGGTGCTCAGCAATGTCAAGATGCTCGGTCAGCGATGTCCGGTGGCACTGCTTGCCCTGCAAGTATCGATGCACTGCTTGTCTTTCGCTTTGTTTGCGAAGACTGGAATCGTATCGTAGGTTTTTGGCAGTTTCTTCATCTTCGTTGAGACAAAGCTGTGGACCTCTGAGAGTCAGCCACCACAAGACAAGGTTGAACCAGCCTGTTAGATCTTGCAAAGTGCATTGATATGTGATCACCAACTTATTTGGGAGGTCGATTGGTCGGAAGCTCCATGAAATCCTCTCCGTTCACCGGTTTGCCCCACAGTTTCTGCAGGCGAGTGGGTAGTCCCCGCAGACTGTCTGGCACTTTGTCCGTCATGGCTAATCCATGATCCCGATCACATCATTGCCGAGGTTGGCTTTATGCTGTCGTGAATGTTATTGTATTCTCTCTGCATTCACCGTCTGCTGCGTTAACTGATAACTTGAGCTATAATCCGAATCTCTTTGTTTGAGCATGTGTTCAATGCTTGCGGCGGCGCTGGTGAAAGGACTGGTGAAGATTAAGCCAATCGACGCATGCCACGCCGACGTGCAGGTGGCTTGTTGCCACTGATATCAGAATCCGTCGCCATTAGAGTATGTACTGTGACAAGGATACTCGCTGTCCTTGTGTCCATGAAATGGAGCTTTTCGGTTACATCGTATCACGTCCTGCTAGACACACTGATGCCACCGGTCTGATTATACAGATCGCCATTGTGGAATCGTTTTTGTCCCAACTTCCATAATATACTAAATCTACGATCATCTTTGAATCCGTTCAAGGGAGTGATTCAAAAGTCTAGTGCAACAGTAAGTCTTTTTACCCTTGCTTGCGACCACTCAAGCTTCGACTTCTTTGGTATATTGACTTGATTTTAGGAATGGCTGACCAAGAAATGCGCTATGATCTTACCAGCATTTCTCGACAAGCATTCGACGAGGAAATCAACGTGGTCAAAGACTTGACGAAGAACTCGGAAATGCCATTTGCGCGAATGAGCATGACAGTAACATTCGCATGTCAGTCTTGTCAGGAGATAAGAAGTCCAAACTGGTTGTATTCCTCGGCGGTGATCCTACGAAGCCAATTTGTAATGCTTGCTACGGAACTCAGATGAGCAGCTGAATAGATTGATGCGGAGGCTTTCGGGAATTCTTTGCGGTATATGTGTTTGTGATCTACCTCATGTGCAAAACACGCGTTCTTGAACAAAGTCGCCTTCCACTGCCGTTCAAGCGAGGGTTTCGAGATTATGACATTCTCGTCGAACTGGCGAGGGATGAACACCCTATACCAAGAAATATTTGAAGTGCGTTGCCACATACCCTTGTACTTGCTGAAACACGGCGCATCTCGAAATCTGTAGCCACAACTCCAATACTGCACGTTCAGGGAATGCGATGCGTCCCACATGTGCAACATGCGACAATTTGGGCAATTTGCGGGAATGCGACGCATTCCGGGGAAGCATAATTGCGTAGGTCAAATGCCAAAGGCTGCAATGGTCTACTTTCTCAGTCCCAGTCGTAAGATGGCCGCTTTACTTTTCTCCCCTTCTTTCTTGTGGTTGTGGAGGTAAAACCCCACGAGTCACTGGTGTCTGGAGCGGCAACTTCTTCGCTGACTTCATGACTCGAATCTGGAGCTGGAGGATGTTCTTCGGTCACTTCCGCCGGAGACTCCCCTGGTGTTTCCTCCGCTTGAGATGCGCTGTTTTCCACGATTGAATCTTCTTCGTGCTTCACATCTCGGTCGAAGCCGTTGGGCTCTGAGCGAAGTCCTTGCATGGGTAAGTACATGTAGACCAATTTGACAGTGATTCGATGGCTCAACTTACTTTGGGAACTCAGTCGATGTTTGTCGAGGCTCCTCAATTCGTGTAAACCGGCTTGAAGCACAGTCAGCCTCTCCATACATTTATCACGCTGATTTGTGGTGTCTTCAGTCTCTGATGCAAGCTGTGAGATCTCTTCTTCCGACATCTCGTGAATCACTTCCGGTCTGAATAGAAATGGTAGTCTCCCCACGAGGCACTGTTCTACAGCAAGTGTGCTGAAGTCGTCGACGACTCTCTTCAACGCGACCTTCGATTCGTCAGTTTTTTATGCTCATTCTGGACGTGAATAACATACTTTGTAATACGCTTGCATGTAATCTACAGCGGAATCACTTGCATAACGCTCCATGTCGGTTTCTACGCTTCGATCCAGGACGTCCAGCAACTGACTTGGCCGGAAATACAGCTGTGTGGCTTGGTCCAAGTTATCAGTATTGAGATGACCTTTCAAAGCCAGTTCGAAACTTTTGCGGCGTCGTTCTGACTGTATCTTTTGAACAGAATCGATCAGATAGTGATTGTAGGTGATAGGGTGCACGGTACAGAATGGGTCGAGGATTTGCGACACCTTTCCATCGAGGTCAAGCCGCAGAGCATCAATTCCTCTATTCAGAATTCTGAGTATGCCATCGGTGGTATCGGACACAGTACTGTGATCAACGATAGCAGTCACCGCGTCATAAGTCGCCTCGATCACATCTTCTTTCGCCTTTGTGACATGCCTTTTCCACGGCTTGCATTGTTCCGCAAAGAGCTCCCCGATGATGCGGGGATTGAATGTACCAGGCAATTCGCAGCCCCTGCTTCTCCGCATCAATTGTGTAACTTCTTTGAGGTAGTCTGATCTGGAGATACCATTAGGTTCAAGGACCTCTTCCTCAGGAGTCTCAACAATGGTGCGAGCGTGACCTTCTTCTCGTATCGTCTCTTCAAAGTCGGTCAAGGTGTTTTGAATGACCGCTCGTAGACGTCTCCGGTACCCATCCTCCGTCATCGCATTTCCGAAGAACTGGTCGCTGTACATGCCATCCACAGCTGACCTGATGAGA
>JACWFN010000099.1:0-33784 GCA_019775635.1 Cladosporium sp. VS III D KN 1
AGGTGATTCCATTCCTCATATTGGTTAGGCCGTGAGCTCGTCCACTCCTGCAGGACTGTGCTTGATCTTCAGACGCTTCGCCTCTGCTTGCCTGGCGAAAGGCGAATCTCGCGCCGTCGAAGGTGTCTTTGCTGGGGCTTGAGGTGCTGCGCTTGCTTCTGACGGTTTGTACTCGGACTGCCACAGCTTTTCAACATACCCACGTATGTTAAACACCCAGTTGGCTTGCGAGCTGTCTGTCCATTCTTGTTCAAACCATGCGAGCTTATACCAAGGACACAGCATCGTTGCAGCATAAATCAGGGGGGACTCATCGGCGCTGACGTAATACGTTTCGCATCTTGCCCATGCGGCTTCACAGCTGCTCGCGAGATCTTCGTAGCCACGTTCCCTTCTGAATGAATGATGCTGAGTGTCAATCTCATTCAGGAGGACATGCAGTGAGGAGAACCAGTCGTAGAGAAATGCTTTCTTGTGGCCCTCGTTCAGCATCGTGGTAGCATAGAAGTCTTCGAGTAGATTGTAGATTCGTTCCAACTGATCCCATTCGCACCTATTGAGGGTGTCATCGTCCAGCCGGCGATCATTCCCTACTGCCTGGTGCATGTAGCAGAACTCGACAATTTGTTCTCTGACGTTGATCGCCCGTCCGATTACAAGGAAGAAACTGTTCCAACGTGTGTCGTTGTCTTCAATAAGCTGTGCCGACGTCAGCTCACCGGTACAAACGGACTTGTGATGTGGACAGCTCTCGCTCGGTCGTCTATCAGATGGCTTACCTCGAGCTCGTCAAATTTAGCCAACTCCCCTTTTGTCCAGATGCTGGCGAACTGCTCACGTCGTTGCGGAGTCCATCGGATGTATCTGATGATGCTGTGAAGTCCGCCCACTGGGCCACGCGCACGCCACATACCTTCTGACTCTTCACCCGTGACACCTTCTAATCTCCGCAAAGTCTTGTTCGATTCCTTCCCGATAAGCAAAGCGCGGGCACATAAGTTGACCACGTGCCCAAGGCAGCGAAGTCTGCGCGCATTTCGTTGAGCGATCGAGAGCTCTGGCGAGATTGCCCTCAAAACGTTGTTCACACACGTGTCATTGCTACTTGCATTATCACACATGAAGTAGCGGATCTTGCTTGCAATCTCGTACTCGTAGAGCACTTCCACGATGATTGAGGCTTGATTCTCGCCTGTGTGAGCTCCCAGAACACGCTTGAAGCCAACCAGGCGATTTCACCGCACGCCATCTTTGTCCAAGTAGTGCGCAAACACTGAAAGCATCGCGAGATAGTTCGGTGATGTCCACATGTCGAATGAGATGTGGACATTGCTGATAGATGTTCTCATCTCTTCTTTGATCTTCTCTTTCTCTTCTTGGTATGCATGCATGATCCATTTGCGGACTGTGGCTTGTGCGAAAGGCAGCAGGCTCGCGAGGCCTTTGTTCATGTAAGTGATGAACTCTCTGAAGTATTCGTTCTCAACCATGGCAAGGCAAATGTGGCAGTAGACCAGCCATCGGACGAGTAAGCGCTGGAAGTCCGACTTCTTCGCTACCGATACAAGTGTGAAGGCGTTGTCACTGATGGTGCGCTGATCGACAGGGGAGCTGAATCTCGGATGGCCTTCGCCGTCAATGTTGTGATAGCGGAGGAGATGTTGATGTGCGCCCGTATTGCCGCTAAGCTTCGGCAGTAACTGTCTTTTTCTCTGCCTTTCACAAATATAGCAGTAATACACTTCCTTTTGGTCCGTGGTACACAGAAGCTTTTCACCGAATTGCCAGATGGATGATTTCCTCGTTCGCGGCACAGAGAACCGCTAACGAGTCCAATCGTACGTACTTGATGTTGGCGGTCCTAAATCGATCAAGGCGCTCGGCCGCATGGAAATCTTCATGCTCAGGGTTGAGTATGTTGCGATCAGTAGGAGTGCGGGACATGGTGGGCGACGACATTACAGCGTTAGTCGTAGGATGAACTCGTACACTCGCAGAACGCGAGATGACCGCGTCAGGATACGCGACACTTAGAGCTGAGGTACGTATCTAGGTATGTATCTGGGTATGTACATCTTCCAATGATCTCGACGATTGGAGCGCGAAGATTACATCATTGGGAACTGGTTTCCATTGGAAACCAGCTACTCCGGACCAAACCAACCAGATCAGCGCAAGAGGTCGAACCAAAATGAACCAAAATGAACCAATTTGACCAAATTTACCAAATGAACCGAACCAATAAGTTCACTGAAATAAATCATATCGATTTATTTGTCTTCTAAAGGTAGATTAATGTATGTGGACCGGGGGGAGGCCCACGGCTTGACCAGTCCAGGCCTGAAAAGCGTCTGATTCGAGCTTCTCTGCCCTCGAAACAAAGCAAGAGATACGGTCGGCGACGCTGAGATGTGCTCGATCAAGCCAAAAGTCGTCAATCCAAAGTTATACTTTCGCTCTACACAGTAATTGAGGTATGTCGGCCCACGGAGATGCTGTGCTAGGGAGCAAGGTATGCCGTGCTAAGATACTGCTGTGCTAGGGTGACTTTACATCCTCGAAGGCTACGACGGGTGTCCCCTCTCGTGTTATGGTTTCCTCAACCTGCGGCACTTCAACCACCGACCGTAGAGGCGGAAGGAACATGATCGGATTAGTGGTATGAGAGCGCTCGCCAACGGGCGGCAGCCGATGCTGTAAGTGCTGTTCTCCCTGCCCTGTGCTCACTCGGGAGTCGACATCGTCTCTTATTTGCTGGATGAGTACGCCGAGATCCATACTATCGATGCTTAAGCGTATACGACGAAAGATCACTTGCGCTTCAGCCTCGGGTAGCGATCGGATGAGACTAAGTAGTCCGTGGACCTCGTCTCGTTCCGCTTGAAGCGTGTGGTTCTCCCGATTTAGAGCCGCCCATCGACTTTCGCCTTTCTCGGTTTTGTACTCGCACTCTTTCTCCAACACTTGACAGGTCGAGCATGCTGGGCTATCGAAACTATTGTCAAGGCACTTGTACCTCATATAGGGAGGGGGGACAGGAGCGGTACCGTATGCCGTCGCACTGTGGATATAGTTAGCTCGGCCTGCGTATGACTACCGGTTATTGTTACGCCCACCTTTGATTTTCTCTCCCGACAAGTTGTGCAAGCATTTTGTATCTGCTTGCGCTTTGGTCTGCCGCCGCGCAGAGGGAGTGGCTCCTTGCCTCGGTTTGAGGTGTGACCTAACATTTCGTTCTTACCTGCAACAGGTAGAAGTAGTCTCTGTCCAGCCATGAGGCTCGAACGCCTCTGACCGAACCGTTCAGATGGAAGGTTTGACCTTGGACCGCAGTGGCTTTGTTTGAGGACTTGACGCTTGTAGACTAGTCGTACAGACGGCACGCTGACGTCAAACAGACGATCGCCGTGCTAGTTTTTACTGTTTGCTGTGAGTGGTAAGTCAAGGGGTGTCCGTAGAATATATCCTGGACAATGCAATCAGTGGTACGGACGCGCATGGTCGCTGTGAGGTCAGTGGCAGAGTGGTCTTGGCGATCTGAACGTCCAGCAATACGTATGTTACCAGAAGTTTTCGAGGCTGCGTTCTCTTGGTCAGGACGGGAGACTGAAGATCGGACTCAAATCACGCGCACGTGATTAGGCTGCTGCTGCTCACAAGGGCTTGTGTCGAAAGCGTAAAGATCGCTCTACTTGTCGGGGCTTCGGCCATCCTCACCGATAGCTCTACCCCAACCGCGAAAGTCACGTTGCGACAAGCACCCCTGCGTTGACCCCGTCTACAAAGCGCGACAGCCTCCGGCCGTGTAGCCGCCGCCCCTCTGTCATATCGATGCCAAACATGACTTCATGATCGAACGTGACGCCTTGGAAACCGCCAGGTTCGCACTGATGGATCACTTGAATGAGCCAGAAAGTTTTCGCCCTCTACAAATCGCCGGTCCGTCTTGTTGTAATTCATCCCACACACGCAGGTCTGCGCAACTGGCAGGGACGCTACTTCTTACCTGTGACCGCAGTATTGCGCCCGCAAGGTGTTCCCGGATAGACCATTCAATCGTTATCAAGAGGAATCAGGCACAACCGACTTGACATAGTAAACGGAGTAAAGGCTCCCGTTTCATACTCGAGAAGAGGGAACAAACTACCTAGAGTTAGAAGTTCATCATAGAACCCAATACTTCGGGTTGCAGCTTACGTATGTTCTCTCCTAATCACTTTTACTTCGTCATCGAGCCACCTCTCACACTAGCATTCTACCTTTTTAATGAACAAAGGATGCATCAAACGCCAGGCCCAATCTGCTATCCCGTCGATAGCCCTCAGATCTTGTAGCCAAGAAAGCTGAAATGCCACACTTATCCGTAGCTCTCGCAAGTCCAAATTGTGCTCACAAATCTCTTTGAGCTTTTCGTTCTTTCCAATCATGACGAATATGCAAAGAAAGCTTATGGCGTTCTGTGTCCAAGTAAAGTGATGCGATACAAGGCGTTTCCGATTCGAAACGCGCTCTGCGGATAGAGGCCACAGCAACGCTGAATCGAGCGCCAGGGCGCAGAGCTGGGTATCATCGCTAGACAGAAGTTCAGAGTGGTGCAGTGTCAAGTAGAGAAATGGACTCAACAACGTGAAACGAGCGTTGTAGAAGCGAGCGCGCAGCTGAGCAATCATAATCTCTACATCAGATGAAGACCTGGCAACATCATGCTCAGAACGTTGCACTGCATCAGAAAGCTCGTGCCTTAGGTTGTCTGACCATTGCAGCTCCAGGGGAAGTAACAGTCGCCAGTTTTGGAGTTGAGAATGCAGTTCTGCGATCACCTTCCTTGGAGGATCACGGCAATGGGTGTGCGATTTTGCGTCCAGAGGAATGCCTAAGAGTAACCCGTCAACGATGTTCTATAACTACCAGGTCCACAACATACTCTCATGTACGACATCGTGTATGCGGTCGACCAGACGCTTCAGTGATATAGATGCCAGGAATTGTAGGTAAGCTTTAGGAGAACCAGTCGCCTCGACACCGGCGACAATGGGTTCGTCTATGTCACGGAAAAAGCTCGGCAACGGGACATCATCCTGAAGAGCGCGAATGCCAGTTCCAGGGAGATCCAAATCCTGATGATAGTAACCCTCATCGAGAACACAAGTCCAATAGGCCCTTTTCAACATTTCGCCATCAGATGTTTTCCAATGAAATTTCCGCTGCTTTATAAGTTGTTCACACGTAGCAGAAGCAGCTGCAGCGGATTTCCAAAAATCCCAGTGTCTGGCGCTGGCTTCGTAAAATGTGGCTTGTAAGAGAAGCACTTGAACGCGTAGCAGTGAAGTCGATTTCGGGACAAGAGCCCACAGCCGCAACGATTCTTCGAAACAAGCAATACCTGGTGATCGTGAAGCTGTTCCTCCTCTGATTCCAGAAGATCGCTTTGTGAAAGATTCTATCGGGAGACCTGCGGATCCCTCGTAAACGACTTGACCGAGAGCAATCACCAGAAGAAGAAGTACTGCTTCAGCATTTCTATCCGAAGGAACTACTTGCACAAGCTGAAGCTCTGTTTCCCGCACAAAGAAAGCCTGCTCGAGGATCGGGCGGAATCTGTTAAAGGTACGAAAGTATGCTTCCAGATATCCCTTGATGGCAACCTCACCATATTGATGAAGTAGGCGTTTGGCAGGTGGTGTCGGAGACGCCTGTGTGTTGTCACTTGCATCCATTATTGGCAAAGATGGTGGACAAGTCCGTTTCGAATGTTCCACGAACCATGGGCTTCCTCGTGACGATATGTTGCGGAGATCTTCCACGAACGGTGTACCTCTGGTATTGAGATGACTGTTGATCATTGGCCAGTTCAAGAGTTTGTGTGGGACTGTAAAATGCTCTTCGTCCTCTTCTCCAGGTTCACCAGCACGCTCATGGTCTTCGAGCGGAGCATCAGCTTTGTCCGTTGTAGGTCGTTCCATGATGGAAACTCTGAAGTTCAACGATAGCTTGGTAAACTTGAACTCAAGGGTGCGACTTCTGAACCAGTGATAAGAGTATCGGCTTTCTGCAGTCGTATAACTAGAAGCAAGAATCGTGGGATCAGAATGTCACAACTCGTGAAGTGGTAACGTAGCACCACGCGGCCCAAGAATTACTTCGAACAAGATCACAGTAGCCAACGGCGGCTAGCCGCGCAAATATGTGCCATGGTTGATGCAGGGAATATCCGACAGTTCAGCCGTGGACTGCTAGCACAAGGCGGGCTTCTGGCACTGCAGTAGATGATCCGACGTGCAACGGTGAGACGAACGTGTTGCGCTACAAGGGTGCATACACCGAAAATCTGCTGCTGCATCGGTAGCTCGATAGAAGTCTTAGCGCATATAAGGAGCCTTTAATGAATAAAGACACGTCTGTCTGAAGCAGCATCATGGGAGCGACAACTTTCGTCGCTTACACATCAGAGCGATGCGTCGCGCGGCCTGCAGAGTGGCTGGTCAGGACCATTTCGTCCTACTTGATACTTCCACGCCTGACCAGCTATACCTCCAGAATCTCCAAGACTGACGCTGCAATCTTTGCAATTGTCGGAGCTCGATACTGCCCCTTGGACGGGCGCCAAACTCCTTTGGTGCCTTTATATCACCTAAGCAACCCTTCCGCCACCAGCAAGCGCAAGTACAAATCAGATTGTTCGTCTACCAATCACCATAGGCTTTGAGACGAAGCAGGATAGTGAATGTATGCCTATCAATTCATCTGTCACCGCTATCGTGTCTTTCCTTAGACACTCGATCGAAGAAGCACTTCGCTTTCATGATGACATTATGATTCACTGTCACAAAATACATATGGAGAATTCCGTAAAAGAGAAGAAGGAAGCGGCAGTCACCAAGCCCAGGAGCGCGGATCATACTTTGATGGCCAGCAGTATAGTAGCGCATCCTGACGTATGGATACTCTAATGATCTTGGTCTTCTGATCTCGCTTACAAGCCGTACACGGGTCGCCCATATCGCCATTTTGGCGACACCTGGGCTGATCATGTCGATCTGAGAGTCTAGACAATGTCGATAGATGGGTTCGTAACAAAGGTAGTCTGAACCCCCGAGGACTACATGACCTCTACGGCACGTTCAGTGAGCAACGAAGCATGGCCACGAGCTTCAAAACTTGTGTTCATCCCTGGTCGCCATCGAGACCGGCAGAGTACACCCTAAACGCGGACCGAGACTGCAATCGCGATTATCGACCTTCCTCAACATAAGCGGCTGCTTGGGCTCTGTCCGTAACTGCACGAAATAGTGTTGGAGGCGGTCATAATGCAGAACACGCAGCGTGCGTCTGCACGATCATACCGTCCCTGGCCAACCCCATTACTGAAGCCCAGATCGAAGTTGAACGTCGCAGTAATGCCAACGCACGCTGGAGCTCTGCCGTGCCGCCTTCTCCACTCTCGCTCAAACCAGCGCTCGGACTCCTTTCCGGCTTATCGACTCCGCAGATCGTTCCAAATTGCTCCCCCGGATCAAATTACAGGGTCTGTAAGCATCCCATTCAAATCGTATCAATGCTATTTCTAGAGGTCTCTTGATTTATTCCGCGGCTAGACGGTTTATGACGAGTAGAGGAGGGAATTCCAACCAGATATAGTATCAACCTATTGTACATAAACTCGTTGCCTTTCGAGTCCCACAGCTCGATGAAACTAGATACAATTAACGTCCTAGAAGAGGCCGGTTTGAATTCACTTGAAGGAAGGTCTTGAGCAGATGGGATGAATGGATACCTGTCGTTGCATCCTAGCAAGTAACGACTGGTGGTTTACAAGCGGAATTCCTGGGCGCGGAAAATCGCGAGCTTCCACTTCTTGGCGCAACATCAACGCTGATCACAGCGTGATACAAGTTTGGGTTGAATTATGAGGTCACATTGAGTGGGCACAAACATAGGTGGTGAAGGCGCCAAGAAGCTTTTGTGCCCAGAACGCGAGCGCTAGACCCTAATTACGGAACGCAAACCAAAGCATTAGCATGATATAGCAAGTTATTAGTGACAGACGACCGCAGAACGATCATGCCAAATCCAAAGCCGTTCCTAATCCGCGATATCTGCTACCAAGGACAGAAGTGTTCCAAGATGTTCTTGTTTTGGGTTGCCACGAACATTGGCGACTTGAATCGGCCATCTTGACCGAAGGTACCGAGCCATCAGCGCCTCTCTTTCCTCGTCGTTTTTGAACTCAACAACGGCACCAAGCATGCGGGCCTGCCAATATGTCATTCCATTACGGAGCCCGCGGAATGCGGCTTCGGCAACAAATATGTTTTTAGATTGATCGGCCAAGGCCTTTGCGCACAAGATCAACGTATGGAGCGCTGTCTTGCGTGTGGCCGCAGTCGTGTTTCTTTCTGAAGCCTCGAGCAGCGCGTGCGTGGCTACTATGAATATGAACATGATGAGAGCCGAGTCCCACGCTGAGCAGCCGTGCCGTTTGTGATAGAGGCGCACAAGCATTTCCAGATTGCTCCTGGAGTGAGCCAAAGTCCGCCGCGCTTCGTCCACCTTGACAGGGTTGAAGTAAATGTCGAGTGGTGTTGCATCTTTGAACGGCTCAAATAGATAGATCATGAGTGTCCAATAATGCATATGTGCCTTCATCGCACTCGGAAACAAGATCTGCTGTGATGATAACTCGTAAGGAAGGCTTTGGTACCAGTCCTGCAACAAAGTTCTGTAATGTAACGCTTTCTGGTATGAACCCTGGACACCACAGGTCATAGCGACATTCCCACCGTACCAATCCTTTGCCATCGCATTCATGATGACTCGAAGTTGCACATTTGCTCTGAAAGTCTTCGCGTGGTGCATAGCCACAGGTGTTTTTTCGCGAGGATATTCAAGACAGAGCTCGCCGAAATAGAGCTCTGCTTCCTCTGAACTCGGGAGAGGGAACAAGGGTGCATGTTCCAGCAGAGGCGGTCGATGGAAATGGAAGCATACGTGAGCCTGCCAGGCGAATATGGACCATGCCGTGACGCATCTTACCACTCGATGCTTAGAGTCCTGCCATGCTGCCGTCGAGGTGAATAAGTTGAGATCGTTCGCGATAGCTATGGTATGTGACAACCAGGGCCAGGCAAACTCGTCTTGGCATCTATGTTGGTGATAAGCCAGATGATTAGGGTGCTTTGAACCTTCGTTATAGTCGAAGTTGATTCTTGTAGCTGCCAGAGACGTATCGTTTCCACCAGAAATTGGTTGCCAAGGCTGCCCGGATCCCAGAACTCGGACCTGTTGTCCTCTTGAACACGACCATGCTGGGCATGATTAGCTTTTGATTTCATACAGGGTAGATCGAGACCTCTCACCCAAGCCAACGCGAGGACCGCGTTGACAAGCATCGGCGAACAGAAGTCTGTGTTGTTCGTTATCATATCTTGCAAGAAGAGGTCCTTGTGGAAGATTGGGTTGTATGGATACTCGTGGATGAAATATGTTCGGAGCAGATCACGCACAAGCCAGTCATCAGAAGTCACATTGGTCCATGGCTGTGCTCGCACCTGATCGACCTGTAAGTCAACCAGTTTGCCTGCGTGATAGGGCATGCGATACTTAGGTGATCCAGATTCTTTCTGCAGGTCATCCTCTGCAGTCCACTTGCTATGATGGTTACCGGATGAAAGTGCTCGGTATAGGTTCGAATCGAGATAGTCGTTGTTCCCGCCTCGTAGGGCCATGGGGAAGCAGTGACCTAGCGGAGAGTCGTATTCGTAGCGAACACTTGTTGCCACTTGATGTTCGGGCACAATATTGCTTGCTCTGAGTTGACTCAATAGGTCTTTTGCATTTGTGCCTGATCTTATCTTCTCGAACGCCGAGTTCGCTGTATCGAATGGTGCCTTCTGTAACGCATGGAAAAGCTCCTCGTAAGATGCTAGCTTCACCTCGGTTTGTTCACGTTGAAGGGCCTCTGAGCGGGATTCAATTCTTGTTCGAGTTGTGTAATTGCATTCTTTTCCATTGATACGGCAACGAGTACATCTTGGACGCTCTCCTGTACACTCGAATTGGCATTAGCGCTTCGCTTAGCACGGCTGAATGGCAGTCTCTGGAAAATGATTCTCACTTTCGACTTTCTTTTGCGGCACGTGCCACAAGCGACGTTCACTGTGTCTCGCCTGTGTGTTGTCGCGGAAGGGGAGATGATTGAGTTCGCGCTGATTGCGTTCAAAGGTGTCAAATAATCGTCAAGGAAGATTAACTCGGCCATGTTCTCGTGGAAGAAATAGTGCTGAAGCGAGTTGGCATGCAACGGAGTAACCCACTATGTATTAATTCTGGTACCGAACAGCATATTGTCAGCGGGATATGCTGATCATGCACGCAGGTGAACCTTGTTATGCAGTGTGGCAATTCCTACCCTAGATCGTCAAAGACAAAGCGGGCCAGCGCTGATCGAGATTTGATGCATCGATCTCGCTAACTCACTTAGAGCAGTCTGAAAGTGAATCTTGATTAACGTAACTCTGTATCTCTATGCGAAAGCGTTACGTTGAAAGACCTCGCTATTCGGTGTGGTAGTGCGCAGGGGAGAGCCCCTACCTCTGCTGCTCTACTACACCGTCATTGCAGCTCGTTTCTTGCCGACCATGATGATCAGGGTCAGTTACGTATTTGCTTGTGAACGTCCACATGCCTCTAGATGGCTTTGTCACGCGGGTGTCGCGTCAATGATAAGCCTCTCATGCAGCCACGTTTCAGTGCCCACCGTTCACAGTTCGTCGTGCATGAGTTATCTTGCAAGTTCCAAGCCCTAGGTGCACAAAAAAGCCGAAACGGCCGTCACGCACATGATGGAGGAGGGTCGGCTTGGCAATAGTGTAGTAGTATCGTGGTTTTGTTACGCGCGACTCCGATCTCACCTTGAGACAACGGTCGGCGTGCAAAGCCAATAGCGTCTATCCTGAATACTGATCTGACAAAACCCTCTCATCGCCAAGATTCAAGGCCTCCCACTCGCCAAAGTCCATTCTGTTGAAGATAGGCTAAGCAGCGGGGCACCAAGCTTGACAAGAGTGTGGGGCAGCAAGCCAGCTCTACCTGAATATAACACAATACAATACACAAGATCCATCCATTCTTCATCAATTTCACCAGATTCTACTGTGCGATACCTTTTCACCGCCGACGAAGTTCGCATGGTCATGGCATGGTTCGCTTGTCACACTTTTCAACATCAAACAGGCAAGGTGCAGCCTCTTGGACCTATAGCTTACGATAAGAACTGACAAACATGGTTTTGCAGAGCGACGGCAAGATGCTGGTCTGTGATTGTAGCTCAAGAAGAGGCTATTCCGTGGTATGCCAATGCCACGATCCGCAAGCCGCCCAATCGGCGCAAAAGATGGCTCGGAGACCCCGGGCTGAGGTCTTCAGACAAGGGGAAACACCCCCGACAGTAACTGGAGGCAATTATTGTACATTTCCTTCGACAAAATCATATGCGACCTTGCCAATCGAGTGGCGCGAAAGTGGGTATGACACTCCCACACACGGTCGTCCTGAGGGAATAGCTCTCAGAAGCGGGGAGATACTTGAGGGGGCGGCATCGCCAGCGCCGCCGCTTGAGTGTGCTTTCGCGGATGCAGAGGCGGCAGTGCCTGCTGATTTGTCCAACGAACCACAAGTCGGTCCCCTCTGTCGTGGCAGTTCGTCACAGCACCCAGCAGTCCAAGCTATTTGCGATTATCTGTACCATAAGAAGCCACAAGGTGATACGAAGCCACTTTTCCTTGGCAGGGTACGGCTAATGCTGTCTAGAAAGTGAACCAAGTCTCTCTCCCGATGATATGTCGAAAATTGATTTTGGAAACTATTGTGGCAGCTCTGGTAACCCACACGTGAAAAGTATGCTTTCCAAAACTTAGACCCGGGTTTCGCTAATGATTAGACGATACAAGTGGCTCAGAGTCGCAGCATTCCTCGGCGTTTGCCAACATCTTTGGTGATCACAGCCTGAGAAGTGGGATTAAGTGCAACTTCTACCCACGCGCTTTGCAAGCAGCACAGCTCTCAAATATAGGGTTACCAGCACACCTCTCGACCACGCTATGGCTGGAGCCCGATCAGGTCCTGGGTTCGGACATTCAGTGGGTAAACAAAACGTTCTGGGACATGCGCTCTCGAGGGTGGTGGTTTTCTCAGCAAGGAGTGGATGCTCCCACTATTATGGGTGACACATGCCCTACGATTTTTCCATTCTCGTCCTCGAAAGCCGATGATGCGGCCAGCTTCTGGACTGTATCACGATGGGCTGCTCGGTTCGTTGACATGTTCCCCGATATCACCCATTCAGACCGGCTTGCGTGCTGGATTGTCATCTTTGTGAATTTTCAGGTCGGATGCTCCTTTGACGCGGGTGTCGCAGGTGATGCTGATAATTTGCAGTGGCAGATATGTCCCGATGAAGATACCTACCGTGCCATGCCGGACTGGTATCGACCTATACCTGTCCAGAATTTTGTACCGCATATGGCATGTCTAGATATCTTGATCTGGTATGTTATCGCCTTGTTTTGCCTATACTTTCTGTCGTCAACTCATGCTAACGAGCAAGGCCGTCTGCACGCTTGTATCTTGCCAAGAATCCTCAGGACTTTGTCCAAGCTGTCATGAGTAGTATTTCGGTTTCTTGGCCCAAAGGCGATTGTGGACTATATGGTATCGACAAATTGACTGGACGACGCAAGATCGATCCGGAATTTGTCTCTTGGTCCCTGGACATGAGAAACTGGTCGGTTGCAGAAAGTTCTTTGGCACACTTCCCTGGCCTACGCGGCAAAATTCGCACTCGATGAAGCAGGCCTTGTACTAATGATTCCTCCTATCGAGATGACTTCCACGGGGGGCATATGATTGCGCCCTCCCTATTGAAGACCATTGCTAGAGCCTGACGCTAGATACTCAAGATTTGAACACAGTTTACTCAAGCTATACACACTAGAAACGTTGCATCGAGACCCGTGTCCTGATGCTATGACTTCGTAATACGTAGTACGATTTGTGTCCAACGGAATCAATGATTGCCTGGGCATATCCGAGTGGCGGCTCCCGAAAGAAGGTCCTACTGTTGCAACATCAATTTTCGAAGTGAGGGTTCTACAACTATAGACAGCGGAATGTCAGCGAGACTACACAGAAAGACAGGCGACAGGGCCAGAATGGGTTGAAGGCCTAACTATAGTGGTAGGGTCAAGTCATGTTAGGAGACGTTGCGCTGGCTGGTATTCCAGTCGGACCCTCTCAGTCCAGTTTTGCGGCGGATGCTTAGTTGCGAACCAGCCATAGTTTACTAGTCAATATCGGCATGATAAAATTCCTAGGCCTGAGGTCTAACGTTCAAGACTTTTTTTTGGCTGAGAGTGGGCTTTTGACGGGCTGCTGTTCCCTGCGCGCTGAGGATCGGCCAGTGGGTCTAAGCTCGGTGAAACGACTGGGTTGCGGATGTCAAGCTGACCCTCGAAGCTGTCCTTTCGCCACAGTCACTCCAAGATAACATGTCCATCAGCAGGGCGCCCAGGGTCTTGGTCGTGTGCGTTCGATCAGCTGAAAATGGGAAGTTTGAGAATGAATTGGTGGAAAATCTCTCAGGCGATCAACCCGCGCCCTGGAAGCATCGACGATGACCGTGATCAACCCACATAGTGGCGTCGCCGAACCTATGGTTACTGTGGTCGCTTTCGATCTCGCTTGCAGGACTTACATGGGTCGCCTGTTCGCCTGCATACTCTGTTGATCTGGGCTCTGGTGACTCCTTGCCTGATCAACTCGATTCGATGGTCTGGTCGATGTCGCTGCATGATTTTGCAATGATACTTCAAGGGTGCAGAAATAGTCTTGACCCCGTGTGGATTCGCGGTGAGCGCCAAATCAGTTTCCTAGGCCTTCATATCCAGCTCGTACCCGACTGAGCAGCGATGTGCATAGCACTAAACAAATCTGAACTATAGGAATACCGGTGAAAGTCGCTATTAGCCTGTTTGGGCGGGAGTCGAAACGGAATTTCGTCCGAAGATGAAGCGGCTGTCAGATTCGGGCTAAACGTCATTGCGGTCAACATGCAGGAAAGGCCGTCCCTCTGCGCGAATGCTCAAGCTGTTCTCCCACTGGTGGACCAGGGTCTACTGTCCGATGGCGCGCCGCAAACAACTTGCATGTGGAGGCCCCACCCTGACTTTCTCAACAATACTGGATGTCGGACCTTACTCCGGTTCGGATCCACTGTCGATCGTTTCAAGTGTCCTTCCGCAGTCTACAGGGTCTGGAGTAATCCCATTCAAATTGCTGCTCGAGAAGCTGTGTAGATCTTGGTGTTAAGGTGAACGACAATGCAGTCACGCGAGTGCGCGATCGGCATGCCTCAAGGCCTGAACCACATCTATCATTAGTTGCTGCGCGAGAAAATTTCGTACATTCTAGCTAGCCATAATCTGAAGGTGTCGGTACGTGTCGGTTGGAACGCTCTTCGCCGACTCTCAATCCAGCCCAAGTTCAAGACCTAGGTGACTGTCCAAGCGGCTCATGATTGTCCCCGACTATGTGGGATAGGTCGGCGCACATTCTGTGCCGTCATGACGCCATCAGCCCCAGCTCAGAACGGTATACCCTCTGATTTCCTGATTGCACCAAGTCTTGGGATTCTATGCATGCCAGGCAACTCGATGGGCTTCGTGGGGTCGACAATGTTGTTCTGACGGGTGCTCAACCAGAACTCAGTCTGTAATCAGGCGTCATTCATGACTACCATCATCATCGTCGTCGTCGTCGTCGTCATCATCAACGCTACCTCAGGCTGACCTCAATCGAGACGTAGAAGGTTGACTGACTAATCGCCTAGTTGAGAAATTCAAGAATCTAGATTCATGCTCGTGACGTCCTTGTTATGACAACGCCACCCTGATATCTCCCGGGACATAACGCAATGGCACTGAGCTACTGGTTTACCGACCCGCAGCGCCCAGGCGGATGTGCGTTCCATTAGACCACGACCAGCGAGAGCCAGGTCGAAAACGTGCCGCACTCGCATGAGGAGCTAGCTCCGGGATACGCTACTACGAAGTTCCACAATATGATTGAGTCGTTGCTGCACAGTGACTCTTACATTGCCGTCGTGCTGTAGCAGCACCGTTTGCAGGCGCCAAGGAAGCTCGCGGCGTATCTTGAGTGTGCAAATTCTGACTGCTGCTACGCGATCTTTTCGCGAGCGCTGATTTGTAGTTGGCGGGTGCCTGTGACCCGCTTAGCCTCCTGTCTTGCGACCCTGCAGCATGTGAGTGCACCAGCCACAGGAGCCTACTCCGGAGTTTGGTAGGGAAGACGCTTTTGACTCTAAAACAATTCGTTAGCAGAACACTCCACAGTCCCGTATGGAGTGTCCTTTAGCGCGTAATTCGTTCTGTGAAGCAGTTATATAATCCGTCATAAACTACTATCTCCATAACATCCCCCGATGATTGATTTGGTTCTTCAACACAAGATACGCCCGACTCTGTCAGGAGATTACCTACTGTTTGCTTCCCACGACTCAGCAGTTCGACGTGACCCACGCCACTATGCCTCGACGTAATAACATCAATCCAGTAGCTTGCGAATCTTGTAAGAGGCGAAAGGTCAAGGTAAGATTGGCTCTCCATAGCGTGCGACTGGCAGACTTACATAGCTCAGTGCACTGGAACCAGACCAATTTGTGGCGCTTGCGACAAGAAGTCTCTTGAGTGCATCTACACAATTCAGCCTGGCATTACACGAAGTGCATCAATGAGATCCGATATCCTGCAATTGCAGACCGCGAATAGAACCTTGGCCGCGGAGCTGCGGTGTGTGCGAAGTGAACGCCTGCCACATGCAGAGAAAGCTATCGAGCAAGGCGGTTCAAGAGGAGTCCCACTTGAGCATCCGTACATACAGAATCGAACCTGTACTGCACCCAATCTACATTCCGGTTCAGCTCAGGAGTCAAGCCCACATCAGCATGATACCACAGGACGTCAAGTCGTGCACCTGGCCTCAGGATCGAAGCGTGGTATTCGGGCTACACCCTATCATGTAGCCCATAGTGCTGTGAGTACCCAACATCATGTTAGTGTTTTCTATTGCTGTGGGCAGTGGAGATTCCCTTCGCTTGCTTATGTCGGCTGTCTCGATAAAATCGTAGCATTAGCTGACACTTCAAAGCGCGAGCCGAATTTTAGTCCTCGTTCAAACGATCCAAGCCGGGGGTTTCGGACGGACCATGATCGCACGCGAAGCTCAACTTCGCACTTCAACGTTTTCACATTCGACACTCTGGGTCGCGAACGACTCCTGCGTCTCCGAATGCTTTCGACAGTATTCCAGTCTACCATACCGACTGATCGTGCTTCACGTTCGTTGATGGCCTATGGGGAAGACAGAGCAGGTAGGAGACTTCCCACCATCAGAGGACCCGGCCTTTTCGAGGACCGCAACCTAAATCCACGGGATCCTGTCACCCAGAAGCTGAAAACGCTCAACGATGTTCACGAGGGACTTCGAAGCCCGGACGCAACAGAACATACCCAGATCGGATCTTACGATGGACCCTTGCATTTTGTGCCTGTTTCTAGATGGTCAGAGCTCGTTTCCGCGGCGGATGACGAGCCTGCCTCCTGTCTGATATCACTCTTCTTAACCTGTCTGAATCCCTATTGGCGACTGGTCGAAGAAGACTTGTTCCTGCAGGCGTCACGAGAAGTCTCCCAATCCCCGTATTGTTCGTCGTTCCTCATCAACGCCATACTGGCGTGTGCATCTGTCAGACTGACCAAAAACCCGAACTCGCGGATTTGGGCTGACTTGAACCAGCTGTATTCCGAAACCATGATTGCCTTCGCAACGTCTGAAAACTATCTCACACGTGGGGCACACTTTCACAAAGCGGCAGTGAACTTGCAGGCTGCTCACCAGGGCAGAACACCCACTCTTTGCAACGTACAAGCGTTGGCCGTGTTGTCGTTGTCGTAAGTGTCTCTCCATAATAATACTATCACAGACTAATGGTTTGAAAATCAAGCTCTTGTATCCGAGGTAAGGACACAGAGGGATACTGCTGGATGAAGATGGGGGCCCGATTAAATCGAGCTCTCCAAGTCACGACACTCGACAGCCCGCCAATGGAGAAAGTTGGGGCCTTTCACAGAGCGAAGAAAGTGATTGATGCCTCGTTCATATGGCTGGATGTGTAAGCTCACCTCGAAACTGCCGAGCGGACTGCTTGTGACCTTGCTACAGAAACTTCACCATGGGACTGATGCGATCGTACGATGAGATCATTTCGACCGAATGCGATGTCCACGACTTGAAAAACGTTCTTCCGGACACACCGATCTCTTGGAGCGGGTTTCCCCTGCGGAAAGGTTCAAAGATCTTCCACTGGAACCTTCTCACACAATGGCGTTCTTCCTTCACGCGCCTTTACCTGGAGCTACACAGGCTTGTCTCGGGCAGGACGACTGAAGATGATCTGGGATGGGCAATTAACTCCGCCCGATCCCTGTGGAAAAGACTACGGGCTTGGTACGCATGCTTACCTGTCGAACTTAGCTATCAAGCAGGCTTGTCTATCGGACTTTCCGAATTCCAGTAGGTTTCGGCGCGTATTTCTCTGTGAACTAGCATAGACTGACATCTATACAGTGGTCACTACTATTGCGCCCTCATGCAGCTATACAATCACGCTATCGAATTGCAAGATCAGAATGCAGACGACGGAACAGTTGGTGATATCTGGCCAGATTTGCATAACGACAACGTCGATGCCGCACTACGTGTCGCAACGATCGTGCGAGATTATCGCGAAGCTTTCGGATTTCAAATAACTGGAACGTTGACCTGGCAGGCCGCAGTTTTCGCTCTCTATGTTTTCTTGCCTCACATGAAACCTGACGCTCGGCTCAGAACCATTCATTCTTTCGGACTGCGAGACATCGATGCAGGATTCACGGAATGCTTCCGCTGTCTGCTTGCCTCTGGCCTATTCATCATGCTCCCACGCGCTATCGCTCGCATGATCTATCGCACTTCCCTTGAAATGCAAATCGATATTCCTGAAGACGTCAAACGAATGCTCGTGTTGATAGCCGATACCGCTTGGCAGCCTTCGGACGTGCACTGCTTAGCGTCCTCCTTTCCCAACTGGCTCTTGGTCGATCACAGGAATGTTGCTCCAGCGACATATCGAATGGGCGACATCTTGCAAAGATGGGAGGCGTTGAATCTCAGCGACGATGGTATCTGAGAACAAAGGCATGTACCACCAACCAATTCAAGCTTAAAGCGCTGTCGAATCGTTGATCTAAGTGATTACAGTGAAGTGGATATTGGATGAGATCACTAAGAGGTCGGGTCTGTACTAGGTGGAAAGTGCACTGGAAGGTCAGGCAGATCTGGGGACAATGTTTTAGTAACGTTATACTAAGCAGTGAGTATGGAAGATGAGTTGAAGACAAGAAAACAGAAGAGTTCATGGGTGTTGACACACTGTAGAAATTTGTGCTGTCCGTGTAGTGATCAGTGTGACCAGTGCTACCACCATCGTTAAGCGTACTGACCAAAACCTATTAGTGTCACGTGATTCATATTTGTCCAATCGGGCTGCCCGATGATTTCCTAGTAAGGGGTCCTTGTTGTACCCGGTGCGTTGCATGTTCTCGATGATAAATTTATTCCGCCCGGCGCTATGCACCTAAAGGGCACTTCACTATTTACGTCACAAAGTATACATCGCTGTCGATTGTGCCATAAACGTATCAAGCCTCTAAGTTTTCTCACATGTCTGTATCGCACTTCCATCGTTGTCTCTCAACATTTGAATGCTCGTAGTTAGAATTGTGCACGTACTCTTGAAGCTATGTTTCCAAGTGTTCATCATCCTATCTTCGGCAGGTGAAGCGGTTCTGTGCGGGGAGTACAAGTGTGCGTAGGAGGGAGGTCGGGGTCGAGTGTGTGTGGGTATTGCTTGCCGTTCCTTACGGCCAGTCGTCTTGTGTGTCGGAGTCTCACTGGTCTCTGATCTCTTCATAGCATTGGTGCCGTCGCGCTGGCACGCTGAAATGCCATTTCCCCGGCGGATGTGCTTCTCGGCGGGTGTGTCTCTCTGTGGGTGTGTCTTCGGTAGGTGTATCTCTCGGTAGGTGTATCTCTCGGTGGGTGTACCTCTCGGTGGGTGTATCTCTCGGTGGGTGTATCTATCGGTGGGCGTGTCTCTCAGTGGTTGTATCTCTCGGTGGCTGTAGCTCTAAGTGGGTGTGTCTTTCAGTGGGTGTATCTCTCGGTGGGTGTATCTCTCGGTGGGTGTATCTCTCGGTGGGTGTATCTCTCGGTGGGTGTATCTCTCGGTGGGTAGAACTATATCCCTCGGCGGATATGCTTGTCGGCGGGTGTATCCTCCAGTGCGTGTACTTCTCAGTGCGTCTCTCTCTCAGTGCGTCTGTCTCTCTCAGTACATCTCTCTCAGTGCGTCTCTCCTGGTACGTGCTTATAGGTGCTTCTTCGGTCGATGTGTCTTCGGTCGGTGGTTTCGATTGGTGTGTCGTCAGTTGGCGTCTTGGGAACGTGACGGCGACGATCCGCTCAAAGCGCATCTGTTCATGAGATCTCTCGGCTCTGCCAACTGTTACCAGTGACAAGGTTCTCGATGCAAGAGCAAAAAACGCGTACATGTTTCCCCGCCATTTCCCGCGTGCGCATGCAGCGTACATTCGGTCCCACCCCCGACGCCCTCCTAGTGGTCGCTATGCCGAGTTGCTTGCCACTTACTCATCGTGCATCGGGGAACACCGCCGTAGCCGGAGCTCTCTCCGATCGAATATGTGAACTGCTACATACCGGATGACGAAGTCGTGGGACGCCGACGCGGCGCCTGTGCGGTTTCATTGCTAGCGAGCACAACACAGTCCTTGCTGGGTCAACTTGCCAGACTTGCCGTTTCAGTTGCGTCATATGTATTGTGATTTGAAATAAGATAATCTACAACTCACTGCTTGTCCGCTAGCATGTACGCTCGAGCTAAGCTGTTCTACGGGTTACTCTGATCTATATTGGCGGACCTGGCTCCGCCGTTTATTGTGTTTCGACATCAACACATCGAGCTGCACCCCGGTCTCTTTTACGTGGATCGATGGCTAATGTTGAAGATTGCCGGACGAGAGCATCCAGACCGCCACAGACCCACGGAAGGTATAAAGCAGTGGATGGCCCCAGCAGCAGATACACAGCGTATCCTCGCACCTCAAATTCGCCCCGCTGCATTGAGACCCCCGCAAGTGGGTGCACCACGGCTCAATGATAATGTCTACCTTTGATCAAACTTTTCACGATGCAGCTCATCCAGCATCGCAAAATGAAGGGGCAAGACCTCCCTACGGTGTAGCTTTTTTTTTTTTTTTGAGAAAAATCATACTGCATTCAAGCTAAATAGCTTATGGCACGCCGGCTATCTTCGCGACAATCTCTGTGACCTCTAAGTATGCTCCCTCCTTATTTTTCTCTTATTCTTACAGCTCAGCTCGCCGTCCCGACTTCACCAAGCCGCCACAGCTTTTGGGCATTAGGCCCTCCTAATTTCCTGTTGTCGGCATCCTCCCTCGTCCTCCTTACTCTCCTCCGTCTTCCAACATCATCCCCGTCTCATCTGAGCTCTGGTCCAGTCGTCCAATGTCCCAGCAGTCGTCCTTGCCCCCTACTTTGGTCATTGGCCTGCCCACTTCTGTGTTTCCGATGAATCGGAGGACCTCTTTGGTGGCTTCCTCTCTAAACAGGCTCTCAAGGTCTGCTCGGTCTCGCCTCGCGCTGATAGTGATATCTTCCGCACGCAATCTCCGCATCATGGAGTCTCGCTGTCTTCGCCACTTCCGACAGCGGAGCAGGAGGTGGGCGACTGTTTGGCTGCTCCCGCCGCACCACCAGCATCGTGCATCTTCAACCTTGTCAATCCTGAATAGATGGACCTGTGACCGCATGTCCCGATCTGAGCTGCAGGTATCTGGCTGCGACCGACTTCTTTGCATTTGCGATGTCATCGTTGATCTTGGCTCTTGGTTTCCACTTTGCCTCGATCGCTTGCTTTACGTATGACAGCGAGGCCGATCGCATCTCTTTGGGCTATTGCTTTGCTGCTCGCTGTGATGCGGCGTTTGCTATTCCGTAGCCTTCCACATCTTCATCGTTCTCCAGCCATGTCAGCACCACTCGACCGCCTGCATCTTCGACCTGCTGCGCGTGTCTTTTGATGCTGGTCACGATCGGTGGCGCCCAATCCCCTCTGCCCCCGATAGCCCTCAGTGCACTTCGTGATTCTGTCACGATCTTTGCGCGGCTGTGATCTGCTTTCGGAAGTGTCGGAACGAGGTTCTCCGTAGCCATGCCGATTGCGAACAAGGCTTCTACCAGTTGAAGAAGTCACTGATACAACGGAGTTGCACTCTTTGCAAATTGCCGGACAAAGTCACAAAAGCATACAAACCGCCGTAGAAAAAGAAGTTGAAGCAGTGGATGCTAAAGCAGTGGACTATAACTAGATCGAGTCCTTCACATCCAATCCTCGAGTGTATACAGACGAATAGCTACAGGCGTATCTGGGAATGTTGTTAGGCGAACGGAATGCAGTGCGAAGTAGCGCACTTAACTTTCCTCCGATCGCACTTCACACCCGGGAGGCCACGTTGATCGGCCGCTTGGACCTTGCTGGACCCTCCAACGCTGAGAAAGCCATCAAACCCACCGGTGCTCGTGTGCTGCAGGGGATCGAGTGCATCAGACATTCTGTCACACGTCAATAAGCCGCTGACGTTTCCCAGACGTGGGGTGTCTTCCCGATCGCGCTGAGGGAAGTTTGTCTACTGTCCAACATTAGAGCTATATGCTGTCAGCTGTATGCGTACATAACAGGGTCCATATGGGACGTACGCACCATTGGTGTACCCATCCAGGAGTGCAGAAGCTTTGTCTGCGGTCCAGTTCAACATCGAAGGCAATCAAGGCTGACAACCGTCCCGGGAAGACCGCACTAACGGCAGAGATCGATGATCATTCTACTGACTATGTATTCTGCATGAGACAGTGACGGTAAAGATCAAGATGTCTTTCATGACGTTAGCAGAGACCCACCCTGTGCAGTATTTCAGATCACCTCCTATTTCGCGCTGCCCTCAAGCTTGGGGTGTTTCGAGGGTGATCCTTCCAGATTGTCCGCAAGGCGTTTAGAGGATGGGTGCAACCGTGCGATGGGATTCCCTGTCTGAAAAATGAGACCTCTAGACAAGGTCAATGCTGCTATGTGACAGTGCGAGAACGCCTTGCAGGATCTGCTCAGGTCGAGATATCTCAATGGGACACCTTTGAATAGGGCGACCGAGACCATGTTTGGCTGCATGGAATTCATCATGCCGCAAATTTGTCGTGAAGCAGAGTATCTACCTCGCGTGATCGCTCTTGCGTTTACGCACCTGTTTACTTTTGACACAATTCTACCCCATTGCCTCAACCCACTAGTTGACTACTTACATTGCCTCGACACTTTACTCGTGCGATTTATGTACCGCACATGTCGCTGCCAGTGTCAAATGGCATACATTGCAGAGAGATCAATGTCATCAACAGCTCACGCGGAACCACCCGCTCCTAAGGTTCAACAGTCTTCACCGTTCACCACGGACGCCAACCGAAGCCAATCCCGCACAACACATCTACGACAATTCCTTCTTTCTTTACAGAGCTCGGACACCTTTACTGCTATGTCAGAGTCCGATCAACAGTATGACTCTACCGCGGTACGGCAACTATGCCGTGCTACCACTTGCCCAAACTGTTCACAACAAACTATAGCGCAATTTCCGCCAGCGCGATCTCAACCTATCCCCATGCACCACCAGCACGAGTGCTATCAGTGCCCCGGACCACCGTCTATGCGGCGCTTACCTACCCTATCAATACTTGACGACAAGGTAGAGAATAGTGAGTAGCAATTGGAGGCTGCTGAGTCTGGTAGAAGATCATCTGACACAAAGGTGATACCAGCGACGCTGGAGCTTCATGCCGATGGCATGCATGGATTTCCATATTGCATGGCATCAGACGCTTTGGAGCAACGATCGCGGACTCTGGCCGAAGCTGAAGAGTTGACGTATCACAAGACAAGGATGTCAAGGCATGGGACGAAATTGAAAGTTTGGATAAGGTCGACTATGGTAGGTGTATTGGCGGACAAGACCTCTTCGCCGCCTAATTAGTACTGTCTTTGTTGACGTATGCATTTCAATGGTACAGCCTTTTTCTAAGCCGCCCGAAACCCAGCCCCTAATAAGACTCATAGCTCTCAAGTGTCCCTGAGATTCGTTCGGCACTTTAACGCTATATTTAATTCACAAAGAATGATTGCATACAACGACAGGTTTATGTACACAAGTGATGGTAGAATGGAACATGATTGCAGTGACTTAAAGACCTTTGGAGCTCTATAAAAGCGTCTGCTATGAAGGGAACCGATCCTCAGGAGCAGGCTATAGAAGGTTCCAGGTTGTACACCTGTCATATGACGCCCAGCAGATGCTGCATCCCGAGTCCGATAACTTAGATTCACATGTGCTCGCGGATAACTTTCATTGCTAATCGGCTGAAGATACTCACCTAAATTGAGATATGCAGCATACGTGGTCACATGTCTGTTTCTCTGATCAGCTGTTGTCACTTGGTAGACTCCAAACCACTAATTTCGAGTTTCTGTTCAATCTGATTTTGCCCGTGGTGAATCGGATATGGATAAGGTTATCGCTTGCACAACAATAATTTGACACTTACTCCGCATCCGTGGCTCCGTCAGCGGGCAATTCTATCATTGGCTCGGACTTCCTTCCGCCCCGTCACACGAGCGCTACACGTGGGGGACCGTGGACAGGCCGTAGTGAAGACCAGACACTGGAGCTGTGATTGGGAGATCGGTTCTTGGACTTTCGTATAAAACCGAGCTGATAGCGTAATTCGCTCAACTGGATGTCCATATCTGCACCATCCTATGTTCAAGCCCGCAAGCTGCATCGGCTCGATAGAGTGCACAAACCACTGAGCGGGGCCACGACGGAGGCCACGTATCTGCGAACTTGTGCCAGCCCCTATTACCATAGCCACTGAAGACAGCGCGCTTGACAGGAGATCTAGCTTTGGTGATGGGTGTGTGAATGACGACAGCACGACACTCATGAATTGAACGCTCACTAACAGGTGTTAGGCAGCACACAGAGGATAGGCAATGGTGATGAGGGTAATGTCAGTCCTGCCAGGCTCAATCACACCCGCACTCGGAAGAAATCAGAACCCGTCCGCAGCGCATGCGCACAGTGCAGAAGAAGGAAAACGAAATGCTCAGGGCGGCGCCCTGTTTGCCATTACTGTTATGAGCGCAATGTCGAATGTTTTTGGGACATGGAGGATGGCTTGACCAGGGTCGCGGATCTGAAAAGGAAGTTGGTGGAGGCAAGTGAGCAGTCAGACGATCTTCACAGTCTGGTCGATGCGATGAGATCTGATACTGATCAGGTCTCGACGATGCTGCTCGCAAGACTTCGTCTCGGAGCTTCGATTCAAGAGCTTGTCGGGTCGCTTCGTCTCGATCCGGGGATTGCAGATAGTGATGGTGCACACCTTGCATCGGACTAATCGATAGACATTCCTCTTCTTACACAATTACAAGATCTGTGGTTTGAAATTGGTGTGGTCGAACATTCTTATATCACGCCTTCACGCTTCAACAATAGACTGCGGGGTGCGGTATCAACAAAGACATCAAACATGCCTAGCCTGGTTGTATAAAACACAATGTATACGCAAGTGCGACAACAGACGGTGATGGTACAGCAGAATAGTATGAAGCTTACGAGGCTGAGACAGATGACTCATTTGTCACCAAACAACGCTTTGGGAAGCGAGTCCCGCAAGAGCGGCGTCGCTCGCGCTTAGCTGTTGCAAGCACCAAGTAAGTAAGCAAGCAAGCGCGTAGCCCCATGCCAGACGAGCAAACAAGAGACTGACAAGCACGGCGCTTCGTTCCGTACTTGCGGACATCACTGGGTAGAGCCTCCATGGAAAAAAGCGTCTGCTGACCTTCGCAGATTGAGGCACCGATATTCAACATATTCTTCCTTGCGAAGAGCTTGATGACATATAGCAAAATGGAAGGGAATTGTCGGCCCAGACAACTGCAAACATGACATTGAGCATATCTATATTGGACGATTGACTTGTCTAAACTCCGTCAAAGTTGCTGGTAGACATGTGGGAAATGATGACAATGGACAACGATGAAAAGACAGTTACAGAGCGTCTAGATACAGGATTACTTGGCACTCTTGACTTGACTTGCAAGCGATGCGACATAAGTGTGATAAGTGGCTGGCAATACACCAACTGCGACATCGGGTGCGCCTGTTGCAATAAACCTCATAGCAATTATCAGTTCGATAATCTATGGCAGTCCAGCCTTTCCGACTGTTAGTCACTCCCGTTGTTATTTGACGAGCTGCCGGACACTGCTGACGCACATTGAGGAGTTGAATGCTTCCGAGGTAGGGTCTAAATGTCTCGCTGTTGTCGTCTGTATCGACTCAACCAGGGCTTCTAGTGAGACGCCCGAGCGCAGCCTCTCGAGCAATGATTTCGAAGCACTAGCAGTTCCAGATCGCATGGCTTGCAGGAGCATTAGAAGCTTTGCAGTCCGTGCCTCTTCATCTTGTATCAAAGCCTCGAGCTCCCACGTCTGTATGTCGCCATCGATGCATCTTTCTGGATCGCGCTGCTCTGGACCACGGAATGGTTGCCAGAGAGTTGTGGTTTGTGCCGCAAGAACCGGATATTCTTGAGGCTGATCATAGGCTGACGGACCGGCCTCGTATTGGTCCATGTCTTCTTCATTACTGATCGTTATGGCTCTCACACCAGCAGTAGTCGGCGGGATGCTTCTCAAATCATACTGGGTCGTGCGTGGTTCAAAAGCCTCGTTGGCTGTTCGACGACCGTTCATGCTTGCAAAGACAGAGAACGCTGGCTGCGTTTACAACACAGGCAGGATAGTCAAGAATATACAGCTGGGAAAGCGCTATGGAAAGAGATAGCTCCGCTAAGCAATGAGATTGTCGCAAAATTGTTTAATTCTTTGATAGTTATCATTCGGTAATGAAAAAATTCATGAACTGGGAAGACCAGCTTGCAAGTTGCCAGAACAGGGCCACAAATAAGCTCCACAGACGAGAACGATCACAATGAAAGCGGGCATGCATAGACACGATGATCCAAGCTCTCGGACACAGCCCCGATGTGGGATCTTCGATCTGGGCTAGAATATCTGAAAGGCCTGCGTGATGGCCCGCAGGGACGTGGCGGCACAGCTACGCTCGATCGCGAGGGTGGTGGGTGAAGGTCCTTCAAATCGGGAGCTGGCTTACGTTAATTCTACTGCGTCCCTGGATTCTGTTCCAGCATTATCATGACGCCGGCTAGGCCATCCCCGTGATCACTACTACCCTACACGTGTACCATCTCAGTCGTTCATTCTTTGTGAACGCCGGAATAAGTATATTTTGTGTTTTTCGGGGCCTATCATCGCGTGTTTGCCCTTGATGTAAACTACTTCTAGCGTCTCCAGAAGCTTGACCATGACGCGCGTGTGGGGTCCGGACATCGCACCGCAAATCTGCTAGCGCCTCACCCGAACGACTGTTGTATACCCTCCGCGAATGATCATATGGCCGGAACCCAACAACATGGCGTTACTATTCGATGCTGTCTACATGTCGAAGAACAGGTGGAATATCGCTTACGGATAAGCTATACTGCCAACAAAACGATTTGGGGCTGAGTGTAAACGAGGTCACGAGGTTCATGGACGAGGCATGCAAAACGAAACCGTCGAAAGATGCACCCTTCATGGAGTCTTGCCTATAATAATTTGCATCGTCGTTCGCGGAAGCTTTCACTCGACGGCTGCCCCGTGTCTCATTTCAGGACGCGCTCTAACATAAAGAAACTCCATTCAGCGACCCCATCAGCTTCCTTCATGTCAGCGAGCCAATCTAGCATACGATCTTTCGCATGTTTCAATAGCACCGAGTCTACATACTCTGTAGATATTTGTCGAAGCTTATGGTCCTGTTCGCTCATGTGGAGCACGATCAGTACACTCATCGCAGTCTGCGTCCAGGTGAAGTGATGCGGAACAAGTCGTTTCTTCTTCCTCATTGACATCAAGATAAGAAACACTAAACAAGCAGCCTGAATCGCGAGCCCACAACTGGACAAATCTTCCGATGTTATATGGTCCGGGAAATGGAGAGCTTTGTAGATGTATGACCGCAAGATCTGGAAACGTATGCAGTAGTAGCGTGAGCGGAGTTGGGCGGACATTCCATCGAGATTGAACATTTTGTCTGGAGCCACCGATCCGCCTGCGCTCATGGCAGTATACTGCGCAAAACTCCGGGCTGTCTGGTCCAGATGGAACATGTCATAAACCTCGCTATCAAGCCACTGCAGCTGCGTTGGTGGCAATGTGCGCCAAGAGTTCAGTTGTCGGGCTAATTCGTGCAGGACGAGGTTGGTGGGTCCGGCGTGAGTTTCAAGAAGAGTATTGTTGCTGGAGGCCGCTTTCGTAGTGTCAGCACCGGTAGAAACATTCGTGATCTGGAGACTCACCTTGGTGATCTGGAGACTCACCTTGGTGCAAGAGAACGTCAACACGCTGCGCAAGTCTACTCAATGAAATGAGTGCCAGGAAGTGCTCTTGGCGGAACTGATTATCGCTTGGTGCGTTGGTATCTTGTTGCGCCTCGTTGCTGTCTTTCCAAAACTCTGGCAATTGTATCCAATCCTGCATCAGTCTGAGTGATGACTGTGGCATGTCTAGGTCCCGGTGGAAGAACATCTCGTTGCTCAAGCAGGCCCAATACACGCGCTTAATCATATCGCCCTCGTATGAGGACCAGTCGATAGCTGTGCAGTGGATGAATGCTTGACATGCAAGCGATGCTTCTTGGCTACACCGCCAGTATTCGAGATGACGAGCACATGTACCGTAGTAAGTTGCGTGTAAGAGCAGTATCTGCACGCTGGCTAGGGTGTAGATAACGGGGACCATTTCGATGCGCCTTCGTGCCTCGTTCAAGAACCCAAGTCCAGGTGGACTGTCCATCGAGCCCCCTAGCCAGCCACTGTCGGGTCCGCTCGCATGTTGTGAACTATTTCCAAAGGCACCTTCGATGGCGACCTGCCCCAAAGCCAAGACTGTGAAAGCTAGCACGGCTTTTTGATCGTCGCCCGCGTACACCTCGTATGAGAGGGGCTGCATGACGAATTTCGAAAATGTATCCTCGTCAAGGATAGGTGCAAGGGCATTAAAGGTGTCGAAGTATGCCGCAGTGAAGCGTTGGATCTTTTGGGGATCCAATGTCGGAAATGTAAAACGAGTCGACAGGCCAGCGATCAATGCGGCACCTTTAACTCTGGTCTTCCTTAGATCGGATGTCTTTGATAGCGGCTGGGGATGCTTTGCGATCTCTTTCCGTAGTAACCACGGTGTCCCTTCTCGTTTGATCTGTGCTAGATCTGCTGCTTCTCGTACGCCGCACTTGCGCAGATGAGCATAGACGACTGGCCAGAGAAGAATCTTGTGCGGCGCTGTGAGGTTATGATACGGCCGCGCAGTCATCGTATCTGTGTCGCGTTTCTGCTGATATACGAAGCTCGCAGCCTCTTGTCGCTGGTCTGGCAGGATGGTGGTATGGATCATCGATCTTGTCCCCGACCTCGATGTCGAAAGGTGCATGGGTAGCTGCTCCACCGTCTTCTCGTGATTTACGAGAGTCTGATTGATGGATGCCGCATCCTCACTACTACAGGTGTGTCAGGTCTTGAAAGCTCCTTCCAAGAACTTGGCCGGGTCGGTGTGGATACTTACGGCTCAGCTGCCGATACATTGGATAAACAATCTCTCTCCAAAATCAAGCACTGACTGCCTGTCATATTGTCAGCATCAGTGGAGCGATGTAAGGAATACAACCTACAACTAGGCCGCTTGCTGTCGCATGGAACGTGCCTGTGTTTTGTAAGTCAATTTGTTCGATAGGTCTGGGGCTATGGCATGATGGCGATAACCCACTGCTCTTGGCATGACTGACAGGCATCGAGGGGGGAGCTGCTGTCATCCTGTGCCTCGGGGTTCCACATTGCGCGGTGTGCGACCTCGTCTCTATCAGGTAGGGAATTCATCTAGGATAGCCTGGGAACCCGTGTCTTGTCTCTCACGATGTGGTAGAGCGATTGCGGAACGGTGAAACCAGGTCAAGGCGATGACAAAGTTGTTTCAGCAGATCTTGACAAGTTGAGGGCTGGTAACATTGGACAGAAAGTCAAATGAATCTTAGCTGCGTTGACTGTCGGATATGTTGGACGTTCAATCCCTAAACGATGGGTGGAGGTCTCAATAAGAGACTTGTTTTGCTTCGACGATAAAATGCATACTGCTGCTCCCTAGAATTTATCCCTGCCGGATTGGCGTCCAGCGGTGCGAGCTCCTAGAGGTTCACCTCGAGTTCGTGTGCAAGACGTATCAGCCCAACGGTCCGACCTCCTATAGGTCTATCTGGTGACCCCGGAATTAGCCTCACCGGCTCACGGTAGCGCGTTACGGTTGAGCGGTGGCACCTCCGAGAGGCGCACCTCCAAAAAAAGTTTCACAGACAGGGGGCTTACCTGGATAGCACGAGCCAATTTTGTTGGAGGACAGCTGAAACGTGGAACAACCTTGTTGTGATACGAGCAAAGATGCGCACTGAATATGACCGCTTTATTTTATCCTTTTCTGAAAGTAGAGACTGTGTATACGTAGCCACGCTGGAAGGGCAGCGTATCGCAATCCCTCAGGCAGCATCATGGGTGTAAGATATGAAATAGCAGGGTGTTTTGAAACAAGTAGCAACATATCTCATGCATGGCGACAACCCTCGGCCTAGACTTGAGGCATTGACTTATATACAGCAAAACTATTCCCAAGAGAACTGCGGATAAATAGGGTGAAATATCTCCTTAGATACCAAATCTTGTAAATCGATGGCTTGCAAGAATGACGACACCCAGGGTCATGTAGAACGATACAATCTAGCGGATCGGTCATTAGCAGGATGAATGGGATCTTCTCCCCAAGTCTTATTGTCCCACATTCGAACGCAAGTCTCAAGAGAATGTGGCACTTTATGACTTGTACGCTCGGAAAGAGCCCAATTTGGATAGGTCGAAGAGAACATCCAACAACCGCCAGTCTGCCACAAGTCTCTGGCCATGATTTCCACGGCGCTCTTGACCGTGTCTGGAAGCTGTACTTGCAATTCTTTCGCCGTGAAATATGCCATTCTTGTCAGCCCGCGCGTAATCGGTATGTGCATTCCACTGCCAAGTAAATGGCGGAACCCTTCTTCGAGGGCAAAAGAGTGATCGACGAAGCTGCCCACGGTTGGTGGCATCGATGTCCCATTTGTTTCATTCAAGTTTCCATGTCGTCTTAGCGAAGTTGGTGTGGCTGGAGGCGGATGAAGCTTTGTGTCGTTTAGAAGCACAAGTATGAGCTGTGCAGCCTGATAACACATAAAAGGCGTCGCCATCTTGACTCCAAGAGCCTCACGGGATTCTTTGAGGCACCTGGCAGCGCGAGAACATGATTTGAGCATGTCTTCTCTCAGACTCGATCTAAGAATTCGTATGAGATCATCCTGCCATCCCCCAGGGTGAGTATTTGGTGGCGGTAGTGTGTCGAGCGATCTGGCGTACAGTGACATTAACAGACAGCTTTGCTGCGCACTGTATAACATTGTCAGTAACTGGGTGGGTATCCCAATTTCGGGCATGATCAATTTTACCGTAGTTCGTACAACCCTGCAGAGGAGGAAGATTGGAGCTTCGCTTCCGAGCCTGGGGCACCGACCCAGCGCAGAACACGCTCGGCCAAAGAGTGGATATTCTGAACCCTGGTGAGAGCGTTCACTGCCGTCGTTGTTTGAAATTTTGCATTAACCATAGTGCCCATTACCGTGGTCAATTCTGAGCGTTGAACTTGCAAGTCTTCGCGCAGCGAGTTCACGCCTGCTAGAACCTTCACTTCAGACTCCATCGTGCCGGCGGCGTCTACGTGAAGTTTTACGTAGTCACCATCCTTGCCAACGCCGTCAAAGTCGTGCGAATGTCCGAGAATCATACTGTAAGACCTTGTATGCATAAGCACAAATATACCGATATTGTCGCTGCTAGAAGCCAAACTCACATGCTTTGCCACACAGTAGTCACTGCTACACGCGATCGACAGCGTGAGTATCGGGACGCTTCGGGGGTGTACCGTTCATGCGAGAGGAAAAGCGGGAGTCGTTTATTCATATCTGTCGCGCTCGTAAGCAGCGTACAGCCTAACTTGTCTTTGCCGCGAGTATTGAGACTATATCGTATGTTAGAGTTCCAGGCGTGCAATATTGTTCAGGACAACATACTCGAGGCTCAGGATAAGCAATGCTTGTAAATTGGTCAGCGAGGGGCGATCATGTTCGAGCTTCCACAGGTCCATTGCTTCATTGTGGAACACTATGCCCCTGGTAAGGAAATGTCCTGCTGTCATGAATACTTCATCGGCTTGGGAAAACATCTGGTTCTTATGTCAGTAATCGATAGGTCACATCTGTAACTTTGTATACGTACAGAAACACATGACAATATTGCATGTATCAGAAGGCGGGAGCAATGAACGTCATCTTTGCGACCACTCCGAAGGGCATATAGAAAATCATCTTCGTCAAGTAGCGACCAATATGGGTTGATGACTTCCAGAAACAAGGAGATGAGATCTGCGAATACAAGATTGTTTGTGAGTAGTTGTGTCCACGAAGAGGCTACCAGTGGACCCGTAGCGCAACGCCTCGAAGTAGATGGGCATGTCATCTTGATGTCTGCGTCATTTTGGACATGGTGATGATCCGCCAGACAGTGCCGTCCAAAAGTGGTCGTCAGGGTGTCTGTAGTGATGATCTGGTCACTCAGCGCTTCATAGATGTCTCGTGGAGGTAGCGCTATCAACGGGGTATCTACCAGCAGCGTCCTGGCCAGAGGAACCATCGAACGTAGAGGTGCCGTGGATTGCACCAGTATTAGAATCAAATTCCGACGCGTTTGATTCTCCAGCGATGTAATGCAGGCACTTGACTCGATTGGCTCTCTCAGTATCGAATCGATTGATGCCCCGGCGCGAATTCGCCGTAAGAGAACCATCGCATGTATATCAGATTCGGTGGTCAGCAAGTTGCAGAATTCCAAAAGCCTGTCATGTGCTTGTAATACATCTCGTTGGCCTCTTCTGTTTGCATCTTGTTGAGTTTCATCCTCGTTGACTGTGTAGTCACACGGTGAGCCTTGCGACTCGCAACGCCTACATGGACGCTGTCCATCGCACTGGCGGTATGATCAGCTCGAGACACCGTGCTACCACCAAGTCGATCACCATACCTTCACCTTCCTTGAACGACAACATACGCACGCGGCCAAGCTTACATGCTGCCTGGGTCGTTGCGTTCTTGCTGGATGAGACTTGCCTCGGCTACTTCGCGAGCGACGTGAGTAGATCTGAGCAAGCGTCGGGGCTGAAACACCGACTGTTATGAGATCCGCGTGATTTTGCTGAATTTCGAGGGCGTGATCGTTTCTTGCAGCCATCGCAACAAAGTAATCGTTACAGTGGTGCAACGGTTACTATCTGACAAAGTAACGTCAAGACAATAAAGTCTCGATCCAAGGATGTCGGAACAAGTCGATATAACCCAGAGAATGCGCCAAGTACATACAGGTATTGAAAAGATGAGGGACGTCACGGACCCCACAACGCGAGCGAAGAAATGTCACGTGCCATCGCGATGCCCCGTGGGACAACACTGGAGCACATTCAAGTACTCCAAGTGGACTGTGCTCATTGGACCCTTCTGACGATTATATTGGACCACTAATTTCCGTTCCAATATCGCTAAGACTGGGCTGTATGGCAGTCCATGTACGACCAAAGTTCTCATCCTACCCCATGGTGTATACGATCCCTGCACTTTATCAGACTATACATTTTGATGTACAGGTGACAGTATGCGGATCGTGTAAGTAGTCAGATATGCGTCAAATCAATTAGGCCGCATGTAGAGTCATGCTGAGTCCTGCGCATATGAGACGAGGAGTTCGCGAACTGCATTCAGGGAGGCGAAATATTCTACCGCTTACGTTATGGCTTGCTCGGCGGGAGGAGCTTGTTTTTATATTTGAGAGAAAAAGGACGCTTTTTAAGTAAATATTGTGCCTAGCTGGCATATCCATCAATGGCCGCCGCTGCGCGCCCGTTGCCGCAACCTGACGACAGCGCGTCGCCGGGAGTGACACGTCTGGGCCGCTCGCGCGCTTCGCGCACCGAGATTGACTACAAAAAACTGCACCGAGGCACGCTGGCAAGGGAGAGAATTCCAAGTCAAGGCGCCGACAAAAGCAGCGATGTTCAAGAGTCCCGCCTGGAGACGATTCTGAAGGCCATCGCCGGCGTGCACGATTCGGTCGACGAGCGTCTCGCGCTGGTCCAGGAGGCAATCGACCAGGTACCAGACGTCGGGCAAGTAAAGGAGGCTGTAGCAGAAGAGGTCAAAGAGGTGGTGCAAAAGCAGTTGAAGGTCACCGT